>JAGIQG010000021.1:48025454-48123504 GCA_024679065.1 Sphyrna mokarran | reverse complement strand
ACTTTTCCACATTAAACTCCATTTGCCACCTCTCGGGCCCAGCTCTGCAACTTGTCCAAGTCACTCTGTAAACTATAACACCCCTCTTCACTATCTATCACTCCACCGACTTTAGTGTCATCTGCAAATTTACTGATCCATCCCTCAATACCCTCATCCAGATCATTTATAAAAATTACAAACAGCAGGGGCCCCAAAACAGACCCCTGAGGCACACCACTCGTCACCGAACTCCACGATGAATATCTCCCATCAACCACCACCCTCTGTCTTCTATCTGCCAGCCAATTCCTAATCCAATTAGCTAAATCACCCTCTATTCCACACATCTGCATTTTCTGTAGAAGTCTTCATGGGCCACCTTATCAAAAGCCTTACTAAAGTCCATATATACTACATCAACCGCCTTACCCCCATCCACCTCTCTGGTCACTTTCTCAAAAAACTCAATGAGGTTAGTAAGGCATGACCTACCCTTCACGAAACCATGCTGACTATCCCCAATCAATTCATTTCTCTCAAATAACTATAAATCCTATCCCTAATAATTCTCTCCAATACCTTGCCCACAACAGAAGTAAGACTCACTGGCCTATAATTCCCTGGAAGGTCTCTCTTCCCCTTCTTAAACAATGGGACCACATTCGCTATCCTCCAGTCCTCCGGAACCACACCCGTAACCAACGAGGACCTGAAGATCAGAGCCAGAGGCTCTGCAATCTCCTCTCTTGCCTCCCAGAGAATCCTAGGGTAAATCCCGTCCGGCCCAGGGGACTTATCCAACTTCAAACCCTCGAGAATTTCTAACACATCCTCCCTATCTACTACAATACTCCCCAATTTGCAACCCTGTACCTCAGTGCTCTCCATAGCTACATTTCCAGCACTCTGCGTGAATACCGAAGAGAAATATTTATTCAGTGCCTCACCAATCTCTTCAGGCTCCACGCACAACTTCCCACTGCTGTCTATGACTGGCCCTAATCTTGCCCTAACCAATCTTCTATTCTTAACATATCGAAAGAAAGCTTTAGGATTCTCCTTAATCCTATCAGCCAACATCTTCTCGTGAAAGTCCCCCATTACAACTATCCTGTTACTTTCACACCTATCCAGGATCAACTTTGCAATCCCATCCTCTACTTCTCTGGAACTTTTTGGAGGCCTATAAAAAACTCCCAACAGTGTGGCCTCTCCTTTCTTGTTTCTAATCTCAGCCCACACTACCTCAGCAGACAAGTCCACATCAAACGTCTTTTCTGCCACCGTAATGCTGTCCTTAACTAACAATGCCACTCCTCCCCCTCTTCTACCACCACGTCTGCTCTGACTGAAACATCTGAACCCCGGAACCTGCAACAACCATTCCTGCCCCTGCTCTATCCACGTCTCTGAAATGGCCACAACATCGAAGTCCCAAGCACCAATCCAGGCTGCAAGTTCATCCACCTTATTGCGTATGCTCCTCGCATTAAAGTATACACATTTCAAACCACCCTCCCGTTTGCCACTATACTGCTGCAACCGAGAAACCTTATCCGTAACCTCCCTATTCACATCCTCCTGTATACTGGCACAACAATTCAGGTTCCCATCTCCCCCCGAATCTTTAAACCCCCCCGAATAGCACTGGTAAATTTACCCCCCAAGATATTGGTACCTCTCTGCTTAAGGTGCAGACCATCCCTCTTGTAGAGGTCCCACCTTCCCCAGAATGAGCCCCAATTATCCAAATACCTGAACCCTTCCCTCCTGTACCATCCCTTTAGCCATGAGTTCAAATGTTCTCTCTCCCTATTCTTTTCTATGTTATCCCGCGGCACAGGTAACAAACCAGAGATAACCACTCTGTTAATCTTAGCCCCAAGTTTCCACCCTAACTCTCTGAATTCCTGCTTTATATCCCCATCCCTTTTACAATATTCTTACAATATAATCTGGTTTGGAGAGAGGGACGATGGGTGCTGCTCATTTGGAGAATTGTAAGGATTTTATATACACAAACCTTCCAGTCTTTTGAGCTCAAACTCAAGTTTATAATGAAGTGCTGGGCGGACCGGAAAAAATTTAGATGTTCCATTCAAATTCAGATAGATTTTGGCTTTAGCTCCCTTTATTCAAAGAACAAAGAACAAAACAGCATGGGAAACAGGCCCTTCGGCCCGTGCCGCCACCTCGATGTTCCCACCTCTACCCGTGATCCCTGTCTATGTTAATAGATCTATGGATTAAAAACCAAATTTGAGACAATTTAGGGAGAATTTGTTTTGCCAATTAGCCTAAGAGCACATTTTTGGGATGTGGGAGGAAACCGGAGCACCCGGAGAAAAACCCACGCAAGCACGGGGAGAATGCGCAAATTCCCACAGACACAGGCCCAAATCCATGTATCTGCACAGCACAGCGATAGTCACTGAGCTGTCGTGTTGCCCATCAGATGGTCCAGGTCAAGCGTACACTAACGACGTGAAGCACTAGGATACTGTCAAAAAATCCAAGAGCAGCCCTCTCACGACCCATCGCGTGTATGCCCCTCGTTAGACAACAAGGTGGACCAAAGCACCTGTAGGATAAAAACAAGTACATCAATATCATTATCTATTGACACACTTCCCAGGGACTCCCAAGGCTCATGATCCCTATTTTAAATCAGTTTTCTATACCCCTCCATTCACATTCTGTTCATGTGCCCATCCAAGTATCTCTTAAATAACTCCAGAGTACCTGCCTCCACCACTTTACTTGGCAGCGCATTTCAAACCTCATACAACACCAACTGCTGGTAGGCATGACTGAGGTCTAATTTGGTGTATTTTAAACTCCTGGTTAGTTTGGCATAGAGATCTTCAATTCTGGCAATGGGGTATTTATCTATCAGAGCTTCCCTTCCAATTTATAGTCTTCACAGATTCTTACAATATAATCTGGTTTGGAGAGAGGGACGATGGGTGTTGCTCATTTGGAGAATTGTAAGGATTTTATATACGCAAACCTTCCAGTCTTTTGAGCTCAAACTCAAGTTTATAATGAAGCGCTGGGCGGACCTGAAAAAATTTAGATGTGACATCCAAATTCAGATAGATTTTGGCTTTAGCTCCCTTTATTCATCCTAGTTAATTTTGGAAGACTTTGGAATATTTACACAGCAGCTCCTGAAAACCTCCATCCCACAGGTTTAATATTTCCAACCAATTTAGTTTTATGAGCAAATCACAGCTCATTAGACAAGATCAATAGATGTTTAATTATCAGGACAGATAATTGTGCTGTTTCACTCTTGTAGGGGACAGTGACTCTCACTGCTCCCAAAGTCTGAAATGTCTCTCCATATATAAACAGTACGGCTCCAAACTTGTTCATTCCCAATGGCCAGAGTCCTATGTGAAGGTCACAAAGTTGCAGCTCCTGTATCAACTTCCATTTAATTTACTATTAAGACTATCTCTATCGAGGGTACTTTACTCACCTGGCTTAGAGTGAGTGACTCTGGTCCCCTCCTCGGGCTCCTCATCCAGTTTCTTCCAAGGAATTAAACTGTTGGCGTTTTTTTTTTTGCACATTCTGTACTGACTGCTTTACTTTGCACCGTGTTTGTAAATGACCTTTTTTTTGTTACACCTAAAACATACACAAGGTGGAATTTTACGAGATGATTCTAAATCTCTAGCTAGTGTGAGAATGGGGGAGAGTTCCTGATCTGTTTTTTGGATGAGCACCCAATCTTGCGCACATATTTCATTGAAAAAATGGTACAGACTGTTTCTAGTTGCTTTAGGCAGTGGGTCGGGCTTAATTTACCAGCCAGCCTGCAGAGAGAGCTATTGCACATGCGTGGACCTCTGTTCTTACAGCAGCCAAGACTTACCTGATGAAGGGACAGTGCTCCGAAAGCTCATGATTTGTGCTACCAAATAAACCTGTTGGACTTTAACCCGGTATTGTGGCACTTCTTACTGCGTCTACCCCAGTCCAATGCCGGCATCTTCACATCATAGCAAGAGAGTGCTGCCAGGGCTTCACTGTTACAGGCAGCCTGAATGAACCCCCCCCCCCCCACAATTGCTGGCGTTCTTGGCTGATTGAGAGTCTCACACCATACCCTCTTGCCACTTTCCCCACCTCCCGCAATGGTCACAATGCAGAGCGGGCACTCCTCTCTCCCTCGAACAATCACCTGCAGAGTGGTAGTGGGCACCCCCTCATTCCACCTGTAAATCGCCTGTAGAATGGCAGTGGGCCCGCCTCCCTATCCAATTGGGCTGCCCACACAGGCCTCACCCCCCTGTGGCCCGTGCCAAGCCCACCAGGTGCCAGGCAAGAAGCATCAGCACACTTCTTCTACCTTTTACTTCCTTCTACTGTTTGCCTCCCTTGGCATGCATTGTACCTCACTTAACGCCTGCTCAGCGTACTCAGTGTCACCTGGGCCAACTCGACTGCCCAATATCATTGGGGATCACAGTGTGCAGCTAGAGAGGGAGGAGACATGAGATTCAATGATTTTGAAAGTTTCTAATCTCTCTCACAATGTCAACAAAAAGAAGGACATTGTCAACAACTTCAGGAAACGTAAAGGAGAACATGCCCTTCTCTACATCAACAAGATGAAGTGGAAAGATTCAAGAGCTTCAAGTTTTTAGGTGTCCAGATCACCAACAACATATCCTGATCCCCCCATGCCAGTGTAATAGCTAAGAAAGCCCACCAATGCCTCTTCTTTCTCAGAAGACTAAGGAAATTTGGCATGTCGGTTACGACTCCTGCCAATTTTTACAGACACACCATAGAAAGATTCTCTCTAATTGTATCACAGCTTGGTATGGCTTCTGCTCTGACCAAGACTACAAGGAACTATAAAAGGTCATGAATGTAGCCCAATCCACCCCACAAACTAAGTTCACATCCATTGACTCTGTCTACAATTCCCGCTGTCTTGGAAAAGCAGCCAGTATAATTAAGGTCGCCCCACATCCCGGACATTCTCTCTTCCGCCTTCTTCCGTTGGGAAAAAGATACAAAAGTCTCAGGTCACGTACCGACCGACTCAAGAACAGCTTCTTCCCTGCTGCTGTCAGACCTACCTTGCATTAAGTTGATCTTTCTCTACACCTGTGACTGTAACACTACATTCTGCATTCTCTTGTTTAAAAACATAAGAAATGGGAGCAGGAGTCGGCCATCCGGCCCCTCGAGCCTGCCCCGCCATTCAATAAGATCATGGCTGATCTGTAGTGGTTCAGTTCCACTTACCCACCTGCTCCCCATAAACCCTTAATCCCCTCATTGGTGAGAAATCTATCTACCTGTGATTTAAACATATTTAACGAGGTAACCTGCATTGCTTCAAAGGACAGAATTCCAAAGATTCACTCCCCTCTGAGAGAAGATGTTCCTCCTCTATTCTAATTTCCTTCTCTGTGAGCGGTATGTCTGCAAGAAACAATACTTTTCCCTGCGTGTCAATACATGTGACAATAACAAATCAAATCAAACCAAATTGAGGGCAACTCAATGTAGCTCAAAGTAACAAAGGATTTATTGCCAATGATAAGTAGTTATTTACAGCAAAGTGTCAAACAAATTAAACTATGCCTGACTCTTCTCCTTGTCTCCAACTGAGACTCTCCCCGACCCAGAATGCGTGCCCTCGCATCTTGACACTCCATAGCGGCCACACTGGCGATTGACTCCAACAAGGGAAGGGAAAATAAGTAACTGTATGAATTGGAAACAGACTGAAACCAATGGAAACAATGCAGGCCTCGATCCAAAGCCGCGATGTCCCAGGCTTAATTCTCTGCATCCCCTTGGCTAGGAGTGTTGGCACTGCAACTGTGTCTGAAGGACAGCCCCTTGTGGCCGAGTGCTGTTGAAGATCTCAATGTGTTAACAAGCGGCTATCAAATTACATTAACAAATGTGTTAGCCATCATCTGAAATCTGCAGACCAGGTTCAGATCTGCCACTATTCCTCCTCAGCTGGAACTCTGGGTGTGAGTGAAGCAGCAATCGGCAGGTCATTGATCTTAGACCTGCGGCTAACATCTCCGATAAGGTTTGTTTCCAAGCATGGGGCCTGTGACGTGCAATTAGACTTCGCTGGGTCAAAGTCAAGCCTTCAGCATGTGAAGCTGCCATCAGCTCTCCATTTGCACAGCCCCTGTTGAGTTGTTGTGCACTCATTCGGGGTGTGAGGTTAACATCAAATAAATCTAACCTCCAAAAGCCAGACTACAATTCTAAAAGGAGTGTTGCATTCTAGCTCCAGTAGCTCAGTTAACTAAACAAGCTAGAATCAGAGAACCCAACGGTGCAGAAAGAGACCCTTCAGCCCATTGAGTCTGCACCGACCATACTCCCACCCAGGCCCTATCCCTATATCACTACACATTTACCCACTAATCCCTCCAACCTACACATCACAGGACACTAAGGGGCAATTTTAGCATGGCCAATCAACCGAACCTGCACATCTTTGGATTGTGGGAGGAAACCAGAGCACCCGGAGGAAACCCACGCAGACACGAGGAGAATGTGCAAACTGCACACAGACACTGACCCGAGCCAGGAATCAAACCCAGGACCCTGGAGCTGTGAAGCAACAGTGCTAACCACTGTGCCACTGTGCTGTCCAACCAGGCCAGGGCAGGTTTGGGTGCCAGTTTTACAGAAGCCAAGTTTCTCCAATGAAGTGCTGGAGGCCTTAGTGTGGGAGGTGGGAAGGAGAATTGAGGTCATCTTTCCACAATTGAGACTGTGAGGTCCTCCAGACATACACTGTGAGATTGGTGAGTGTTGATAGCCCCTCGGGCGAAGCCAGTGATCTGAAGACCACCAATATAGAGCTGGAAAAAGTTCACTCTGAGCAGTCAGGGTCGGTGAATCCAATTTCAAATGTTTGCTCATTCTTGGAATGGAGGGGTACAGAAAACTGATTTAAAATAGGGATCATGAGCCTTGGGAGTCCCTGGGAAGTGTGTAAATAGATGATGATGTTGATGTACTTGTTTTTATCCTACAGGTGCTTTGGTCCACCTTGTTGTCTAACGAGGGGCATACACGCGATGGGTCGTGAGAGGGCTGCTCTTGGATTTTTTGAGAGTATCCTAGTGCTTCACATTGTTAGTGTACGCTTGACCTGGACCATTTGATGGGCAACATGATAGCTCAGTGACTATCGCTGTGCTGTGCAGATACATGGATTTGGGCCTGTGTCTGTGGGAGTTTGCGCATTCTCCCCGTGCTTGCGTGGATTTTTCTCCGGGTGCTCCGGTTTCCTCCCACATCCCAAAGATGTGCTCTTAGGCTAATTGGCAAAACAAATTCTCCCTAAATTGTCTCAAATTTGTTTTTTAATCCATAGATCTATAAACATAGACAGGGATCGCGGGCAGAGGTGGGAACATCAGGGTGGTGGCGTGGGCTCGTTGGGCCGAAGGGCCTGTTTCCCGTGCTGTTTTGTTCTTTGTTCTTTGTTCTTTCATTATTTGGATGGGTTTTCCCTGGGTGCTCCAATTTTATCTCACAGTGCACAGACATGCATATCAGATAGATTGGCCATCTAGGGTAAAATTGCCCCTTTGTGTCAGGGGATTAGCAGTGTAAATACTCGGGGATAGAGACTGGATAGGTTGTTGTTAGTGCAAGCTTGATGGGTCAAATGGCCTCCTTCTATACTGTAAGATTTCCGTGATTCTAAAAACACAATATTTTCACTAACCCTGCAGCAGCAAGTAAATAGTCAGCAGCCCTCATCTGTAAGTTGATGGCAATCCCTTTCAAAGTCTCTCTTGTCACCAAACATGTTGAAGAGAGGGAGATAACAGGGGCTCGGCAGAAAGGTAGGTCAGGCATCAGATCAGCGCTGACTGTCAACACAGTCTACCCACTCTGCAAAGTCTCTGTGCACGCAAACCATGAATTCATAAACTCCTCACACATGAATCAATTGCACGACGTGACATACAAGATTTTGTGAGTGGGAGTGCTTTTCACAATAGGATAGAGGAAGATTATTATGTGACCAGTAAAGGTATTACAGTGGGTGTGGGGACTCCCAGCACTAATTTGTCATGTCTAGATGGGCACATGAACAGAATGGAAATGGAGGGGTATAGAAAACTGATTTAAAATAGGCATCATGAGCCTTGGGAGTCCCTGGGAAGTGTGTAAATAGATGATGATATTGATGTACTTGTTTTTATCCTACAGGTGCTTTGGTCCACCTTGTTGTCTAACAAGGGGCATACACGCGATGGGTCGTGAGAGGACTGCTCTTGGATCTTTTTCAAGAGTATCCTAGTGCTTCACATCATTAGTGTACGCTCGACCTGGACAATTTGATGGGCAACACGATAGCTCAGTGACTATCGCTGTGCTGTGCAGATACATGGATTTGGGCCTGTGTCTGTGGGAGTTTGTGCATTCTCCCTGTGCTTGCGTGGGTTTTGTCTGGGTGCTCCGGTTTCCTCCCACATCCCAAAGATGTGCTCTTAGGCTAATTGGCAAAACAAATTCTCCCTAAATTGTCTCAAATTTGGTTTTTAATCCATAGATCTATAAACATGTACAGGGATCATGGGTAGAGGTGGGAGCATCGGGGTGGTGGCGCGGGCTCGTTGGGCCGAAGGGCCTGTTTCCCATGCTGTTTTGTTCTTTGTTCGATCCAGATCAATCTGAGGGGATCTACAGACTGCAGGGTAGAATACACAGGAGCACCGAATGGTCAACATGATGGGAGATCAGACTAACTGAAGCTGAGTTCAGGTCTCTAGACTTCTCAGTCTGTAAGCAAAGAATGTGCCCCCCATGCAAGAGCCCTTGCTCGTGCTGAGGGAGAGCCCAGGAATGGGAATGGATCAGGCTATCTAGAACATAGAACATAGAACATTACAGCACAGAACAGGCCCTTCGGCCTTCGATGTTGCGCCAACCAATTAGGAAAAAGCAGTGACCCTCTAACCTAAACCATTCCCTTTTCATCCATAAACTGATCGACTAACTTCTTAAACGCCACCAAACTTGGCGCATCTACAACTACATCTCTCATCCTTTCTCCAATTCATACAATTCCCTACAGTGTAGGAGGTGGCTATTTGGTCCAATGAGCCTGCACCAACTCCCTGACAACCACACAGGCCCCAATACCACACAGGCCCCATTCCCGTAATACCATGTATTTAACCAGCTGAGCTGGGAAGGGTGGCGAGGTGGAATGGTTGGGGTGATGGGGGGAAGCGGGGGAGGGGTGGGGGGTGATTGTACGGTGGCAAGCACTGCTGCCTCACTGCACCAGGGGCCTAACCCATGGAAGGGAACCGATGCACCAGGAGGGAACCCACGCAGACACGGGGAGAACATGCAGACTCCACACAGTGATCCAAGCCGAGAATAGAAACCAGATCCCTGGCGCTTTGAGACAGCAGTGAACCCGGATACCTGGCACTGTGATGTAGCAATGAACCTGGATCCCTGGCGCTGTGATGTAGCAATGAACCTGGATCCCTGGCGCTGTGATGTAGCAGTGAACCTGGATCCCTGGCACAGTGATGTAGCAGTGAAATTCAATCCCCCTACCAATAAAAGCTAAGACTTCATACGCCTTCTTAACAACCTTATCGACTTGATTGCCAACTTTCAGGGATCTATGCACATATACACCAAGATCCCTCTGTTCATCAACACTATTAAGAGTTCTACCATTAGCCCTATACTCTACACATTTGTTATTCCTTCCAAAGTGAATTACCTCACACTTTTCCACATTAAACTCCATTTGCCACCTCTCGGCCCAGCTCTGCAACTTGTCCAAGTCTTTCTGCAAACTATAACACCCCTCTTCACTATCTACCACTCCTCCGACTTTGGTGTCATCCACAAATTTACTAATCCATCCTTCAATACCCTCATCCAAATCATTTATAAAAATTACAAACAGCAGGGGCCCCAAAACAGATCCCTGAGGTACACCACTTGTAACCGAACTCCAAGATGAATATCTCCCATCAACCACCACCCTCTGTCTTCTATCTGCTAGCCAATTCCTAATCCAATTAGCTAAATCACCCTCAATCCCATACATCTGCAATTTCTGCAAATTGGCAAAACAAATTCTCCCTAAATTGTCTCAAATTTGGTTTTTAATCCATAGATCTATAAACATGGACAGGGATCATGGGTAGAGGTGGGAATGTCGGAGTGGTGGCGCGGGCTCGTTGGGCCGAAGGGCCTGTTTCCCATGCTGTTTTGTTCTTTGTTCTTTGAAAGGACAGATTTAGAATGATAGAATCCTTACAGTGCAGAGAAAGGCCATTCTATCTATCATTGTTACATCAACTCTGAAAGAGCATCCCATCCAGCCTCACCTCTCCACTCTATTCCCATCGTCCTGCTCATTTACCTAATCTTTGGACACTCAGGGGCAATTTAGCATTGCCAATGCACCTAGCCTGCACATCATTGGATTGTGGGAGGAAACTGGAGCATCCCGATGGATGCCCGTGTAGACAGAGTGAAGGATGTGCAAGCTCTCTACAGTCAGTGACCCCAGTCTGGAATTGAACCCTGGTCCCTGGCACTGTGAAGTAGCAGTGTTAACCATTGTGCCAATGTGCCACTCTAGTTTAGGGACAGCACGGTGGCATAATGTTAGCATGCTGTCTCACCACATCAGGGACCCGAGTTCGATTCCCAGTTTGGGCCACTATGTGTTGAATTTACACATTTTCTCCCGTGTCTGTGTGAGGTTTTCTCTGCGTTCTCTGGTTTCTACCAACAGTTCGAAAGACGTGCTGGTTAGGGTGCATTGGCCGTGCTAAATTCTCCCTCAGCGTACCCGAATAGGCAGTGGAGTGTGGCAACTAGGGGGTTTTCACAGTAACTTCATTAATGACTAATAAAAGAAAAATAGAGCAGAACATAAAATATACCACTATTAGTGTGTGCTTTTTATTGGAAAGCAGATAGTCATGGAATATGGAAATTGGGAGTCTCTCTTACTAGCTTTGTGTACAGGTAGGTAAAGGAAATTTATTTAAGCTCTTATTTTAAGCTATTTTCTTCAACTTCCCCCTCTCAGTCTGAAGCTTTGTTCTCTGTTGTTGATGTCTCTTTCTTCTCTCGCTGTCTGGGGAGCTGTGTCCCACTGTGTTCTGTTTTCCTTTATGATTTCTCAATCTGCCTGTCTGGGGGTGGTAGATTTGTTAGAGCAGAGTGATGTTGATCAATCCATTTGCTTCACAAGGTGTGCAGTAAAAATGTATTTGTGTCAAGGATCATTCATTGCAACACGGGAGTGTAAAGTCAAGCTGAATAATTGCCTGGTGCCTTGTTTATTACAAATCCCACATATTGTTCGCAGATAGGAGTTTCTCATCATCCAGCATGTACTGAAACTATTCACCTCTCATTTTTGGTTCAAATGATCTCCCTGCACTCCCACTTCACTCTCTGAATTCTCCACTCCCACCCTCCATGTGACTCCCCGATGATTAGGACGCTAAATCTGAAATTTCCAGTATAACTGTGCCCCCAGCAGAAGGTTGTCAAATGGTGCAGGACTTTGGTAGGATGCATACAGTAAAGATGTTTCTGCTTGTGGGAACGAATTACGAAAAGAAACACATTAATAAATTCCAGAACAGAATTCAAGAGAATCTTCTGTCCTGAGAGATTGGTTAGAATGTGAAACTCATTACCACAGTTAAGGCAAAGATGGACATCGCATTAAACAGACACTCGAGGGGCACAAAGGAATCAAATGTTATGCTGATGAGGTGGGAGAAAACAGGGGTAGAATGTAAACACTGGCATGGGCTAGTTATGATGTGTCACCTGACGAAGGGGCAAACCCTGAAAGCTTGTTTCATCTGGAATACTGCGTCCAGATCTGGTCGCCTTACTACCAGAAGGAGGTGGAGACTCTGGAGAGAGTGCAGAGGAGGTTTACCAGGATGCTGCCTGGTATGGAAGGTCTGAGTTACAAGGAAAGGTTAGGCAAATTGGGACTGTTTTCCTTAGAAAGACGTAGACTTAGAGGAGATCTAATAGAGGTGTACAAGATTATGAGGGGTATAGATAGAGTAAACAAGGTTAAGCTTTTTCCTAGGATGGACTCAAATAGCACGAGGGGTCACGGGCTTAGGGTGAGGGGGGTAAGATATAATTTGGATGCTAGAGGGAGTTTTTTCACACAGAGGGTGGTGGGGGTATGAAATGCACTGCCAAGTAAAGTGGTGGAGGCAGGTACTCTGGAGTTATTTAAGAAATACTTAGATGGGCACATGAACAGAATGGGAATGGAGGGGTATAGAAAACTGATTTAAAATAGGGATCATGAGCCTTGTGAGTCCCTGGGAAGTGTGTAAATAGATGATGATATTGATGTACTTGTTTTTATCCTACAGGTGCTTTGGTCCACCTTGTTGTCTAACGAGGGGCATACACGCGATGGGTCGTGAGAGGGCTGCTCTTGGATTTTTTTGAGAGTATCCTAGTGCTTCACGTCGTTAGTGTACGCTTGACCTGGACCATTTGATGGGCAACACGACAGCTCAGTGGCTATCGCTGTGCTGTGCAGACACATGGATTTGGGCCTGTGTCTGTGGGAGTTTGCGCATTCTCCCCGTGCTTGCGTGGGTTTTCTCCGGGAGCTCCGGTTTCCTCCCACATCCCAAAGATGTGCTCTTAGGCTAATTGGCAAACCAAATTCTCCCTAAATTGTCTCAAATTTGGTTTTTAATCCATAGATCTATAAACATGGACAGGGATCACGGGTAGAGGTGGGAACATCGGGGTGGCGGCGCGGGCTCGTTGGGCCGAAGGGCCTGTTTCTCGCGCTGTTTTGTTCTTTGTTCTTGTGGGTTTACTGTCAAATAAACTTGTTGGATTTTAACCTGGTGTTGTGAGACTTCTTACTTGCTCTGGTTAGGCAGAATGGGGGCAGTTTAGCCAAAAAAAGATAAGTTTTGGTTTGGGTGGGGAGGTAACTCTTCTGGAAATTTAGATTCCTGACCCAAACCAATCTCCAACCTGCCCATTTTCAGTTTGAAGTGAAGTTGAGTGTGTGACCAAGCTGATTCAGGTGTGTTGGAGCTTTCTTTCTGATGGGAGGCTCACTGGGCAGAATTTTCCAATTGCAGCCACCCCTATACTGGAAATTCTCCCCAAAGGCTGCACAGTGTGACAATAGTTAGCACTGCTGCCTCACAGCACCAGAGACTGGGTTCAATTCCAGCCTTGGGTCACTTTCTGTATGGAGTCTGCACATTCTCCCCGTGTCTGCGTGGGTTTCCTCTGGGTGCTCTGGTTTCCTTGCACAGTCTGAAGATATGTCGGTTCGGTTGATTGGCCATCTAAATTACCCCTTAGTGTCACCGGTCTAGTAGGGTAAGTACATATGGTTATGGAGATAGAGGTGATTGATGCAGAGTCAATGGGCCAAATGGCCTCCTTTTGCACTGTAGGGATTCTATGATTCAATGGTCCTAAGATCAACAGACATTTAAATTGTCCATTAAATTTTCTTCCCATTTTTCTTTCCCAATGGCAACAATTTCCTCACCGGGCGTGGGACAAGAAAAGTTACCTCGTTTCAGATATTCAACATTGGCTGCTGTAGGTCAGGGTTTCAGAACCTCCTTCCGGAATACAGCGTGAGAACAGCAGTGGGAAACTCCTGCCAAAGATGCATTAGATTGAAGAGTTGACTCGGACGATTTTCCAGCTCACATTCCCTCTCAGCAACATTCCCCCAGCAGCGGATTCATTCTCTGGTGTCCCAGTTTTCTGTGGTACCAACGGGATATGTGTCAAGGAGGTCCGCCTGTGTTAAATCTGGAGGATGCAGGATCGGAAGAGGATAGGATTGGTATTCTAAAAGGGTAGAGCAAATGGATTTAGGGTACTTAAGTCTATAAAATATTGAGTGGCATAGATCAGCGAGATAATCAATATCTTTTCCCAGAGGTAGGGGAATCTAAAACTAAAGGGCATTGGTTTACGGTGAGAGGGGAGAGATACAAAAGAGCCCAGAGGGGACAATTTTTTTCACACAGAGGGTAGTAGTAGGGCCGGGTACAATTTTGACTTTTAAAAAACATTCGGATAGTTACATGGGAAAGATGGGTATAGAGGGATATGAGCCAAATACAGGCAATTGGGATTAGCTTAGGATTTTAAAAAAAGGCAGCATAGACAAGTTGTGCTGAAGGGCCTATTTCCATGCTGTAAACCTCTCTGACTCTACCTTATCAATCAGGGTATGCCTTATCTTAGTTGGATTGGCCGTGCTAAACTGCTCCTTAATGTCAGGCAGACTAGGAAGGGAAAATGCATGGGGTTATGGAGATAGGGCATGGATGGGGTTGTGCTCAGTACAGACTCGATGGGCTGAATGGCCTCATTCTACATTGTAGGATTCTATGATTCTTAGACTAAGGAGGTTGCAGGATCAAACCCCACTCCAGAGTACAAAATCCAGGCTGAGACGATAGTTCAGTGCTGAGGGAGAGCTGCACTGTTGGTGGTGTTCTGTCTGCCCTGGCAATCATAGAACCCTATATGTAGAAAGAGGCCCTTCAGCCCATCAAGTCTGCACCGAACACAATCCCACCCAGGTCCTAACCCCATGTTATAGCCACTAATCCCTGGATACTGAGGGGCAATTTCTTAGCATGACCGATCAACCTAACCTGCACATCTTTGGACTGTGGGAGGAAACCCATGCAGACACGAGGAGAATGTGCAAACTCCACACAGACAGTGACCCGAGCCGGGAATTGAACCCAGGACCCTGAAGCTGTGAAGCAGCAGTGCTAACCCACTGTGCTACCGTGCCGATCTAGTGGGAATCTATTTCATAAAGCGTAGGTGTCTGGGTCAATATTTATCCCTCAACCAACGACATTGAAACAAATTATCTGGTCATCCTTGTCATTCTGTGTGTGGCGTCTTGCTATGCACAAATTGGCTTGCCTCCCCCACCAGAGAGTGTGATTTCAGAAGTAATTAGTTGGCTGTGAAGATATTCTGCGGTGATGAAATTTATTATTATACAAAGGCAAGTCCTCTCTTGTTACACCTGAAGCTCCAGTAAATGTTTCAGGTTTGAGCCCCATAGCAAGACTCGAACAAAACCAAGTTCTTCCTTCTTTCAAAGTTCTGAACTCTCTTGTCCGTGGGGTAACCCAACCGAGGGCGGGTAATCTCCACATTGCTCCCTTTTCTGCTGCTTGTGAGAGTTTCCCCATTTTCAACACCAGTCAGGGATTAAAAACACATGTGATGGTTTCTGGCCCTCTCCGCTTAATAAAACCACAACCCAAAACTCCGGCAGGCCCTTGATGGCGCTCCCTCCCCCCCACTCATTCCAGCAGGTCCAGCTCCCCGCGAGTGGGGAGGTACTGTAAACCTCACTGGAGTGAAATATTCCTGGAGTGGGAGATTGGGAGAAGCCAGTGGGCCTGGGACTGAAATCTCAGATCCCGCGAACTATGTGTTCACTAAATTAAAATGCTGGTGTGAATCATTTGTCCAACTCCATGCCAATTTCTGGTGCCAAGGATCCAACACTCAGAGGCTCGGAGAGGATATCGGCCCAGTGGGAAGCCCACGAAACTGCCCCCGCTTGAGTCTCCAGTCCTAATGTGCCCTGGCTGAGCTGTGCCAGGCTGTGCTGTTCCAGGCTGTGCTGTTCCAGGCAGAGCTGTTCCAGGCTGAGCTGTTCCAGGCTGAGCTGTTCCAGGCTGTGCTGTTCTGGACTGTGCTGTTCTAGACTGTGCTGTGCCAGGCTGTGCTGTTCCAGCCTGTGCTGTGCCAGGCTGTGCTATGCCAGGTTGTGCTGTTCCAGGCTGAGCTGTTCCAGGCTGTGCTGTGCCAGGCTGTGCTGTTCCAGGCTGTGCTGTGCCAGGCTGTGCTGTGGCACGCTGTGCTGTGCCAGGCTGTGCTGTTCCAGGCTATGCTGTTCCAGGCTGTGCTATTCCAAGCTGTGCTGTCCCAGGCTGAGCTGTTCCAGGCTGTGCTGTTCCAGGCTGTGCCATGCCCAGGTTATGCTTTGCCAGGTTGTGCTGTGCCAGGCTGTGCTGTTCCAGGCTGTGCTGTGCCCAGGTTGTGCTGTGCCAGGTTGTGCTGTGCCAGGCTGTGCTGTTCCAGGCTGAGCTGTGTCAGGCTGTGTTGTGCCAGGCTGTGTTGTGCCAGGCTGTGCTGTGCCAGGCTGTGCTGTTCCAGGCTGTGCTGCCCCAGGCTGTGCTGTTCCAGGCTGTGCTGTTCCAGGCTGTGCTGTGCCAGGCTGTGCTGTTCCAGGCTGTGCTGTGGCACACTGTGCTGTGCCAGGCTGTGCTGTTCCAGGCTATGCTGTTCCAGGCTGTGCTATTCCAAGCTGTGCTGTCCCAGGCTGTGCTGTGCCAGGCTGTGCTGTTCCGGGCTGTGCTGTGCCAGTCTGTGCTGTTCCAGACTGTGCTGTGCCCAGGCTTTGCTGTCCCAGGATGTGCTGTGCCCAGGCTGTGCTGTTCCAGGCTGTGCTGTTCCAGGCTGTGCTGTTCCCAAGTTGTGCACTGTGGGGTTCTGCTTGTTGATTCAACTCAGTGAATATCCAACCATGTGCAACACAAGGTTTGTCCCTGGAGGGAGTTGGAGAGTGACAAGACACACATTCTCACTTGAACACAAACTGCACTAACAATGTAGAGGGGTCTGCTCTGTAAAACGTTGAGTACCAAATAGTCACAGACCCAAACTATGCATCAATGGCAGACATATTGACATCTTCCAGCCATTTTCACAAGGAGGTCAATTCCAGGAAATCGCGTAGGGCTATAGGGCAAAGTGCAAAGGAATGAGTTTCAAATCATAGAATCCCAACTGTGCAGAAAGAGGCCATTCAGCCCATCAAACCAGCACCGACAACAATCCCATCCAGGCCTTATCCCCGTAACCCCACATATTTACTCTGCTAATCCCCCGACACTAAGGGTCAATTCAGCATGGTCTAATCAACCCAGTCCACACACGTTTGGACTGCGGGAGGAAACCGGAGGAAACCCACACAGACACGGGGAGGATGTGCAAACTCCATACAGACAGTCACACAAGGCTGGAATTGAACCCAAGTCTGTGGCGCTGTGAGGCTTCAATGCTAACCATTTTGCCACCATGCTACCCATAATTGGATAATTCTTTCAAAGGGCCAGCACATACTCAATGGGTAGAATGGACTCCTTCTGTGCTGTATGAAGCTAATTCAATAGTCAATTCAAGTAGCCTTTTTACTGGATTCAGGGACATCATCTATAGCATAATATTAAAAGGATCATTTCTGTTGTGTTGGTAGTTTGTGATTTGGGGCCGTTACCAGTGACAGTGGCAAGGTTAAAACAGCAGTTAAAATTAATATTGCGTATTATTGAGTAGCGATAATGGAACTGAAGTCTTTCTGTGTCTCATCTAGTTTAATAAACAAGTGTTTGCCTTTGATAACAACCCTGCGATTAGGACAGAAAGAATAGATCAGCAATTCTTGCACCAAGGAAAATAATTCAGAATGCATTAAGCTGCTGGATATGGTAACTAGAACATAGAACATAGAACATAGAACATTACAGCACAGAACAGGCCCTTCGGCCTTCGATGTTGTGCCGACCAAAATAAAAAGCAATGCCCCTCCAAACTAAACCATTTCCTTCTCTTCCATAAACTTATCAATTAACCTCTTAAACGCCACCAAACTTGGCGCATCTACAACAGCTGCAGGCAGGGCATTCCACTCCCTAATCACTCTTTGGGTAAAGAACCTACCTCTGATATCCGTCCTATAACTCATACCCCTTAATTTAAAGCTGTGTCCCCTTGTGCTAACTACAACAACAACAACTTTCATTTTCATAACGCCTTTCTCAGGGGGAAAAAAAGATACAAAAGTCTGAGGACACGTACCAACCGACTCAAGGACAGCTTCTTCCCTGCTGCCATCAGACTTTTGAATGGACCTACTGATAGTAAATATGAGGAGGATTAGTGTCAGGGGAATTAGTAGGGTAAATACATGGGGTAACAGGGTAGGATTGTTATCAGTGCGGGCTTGATGGGCTGAATGACCTCCTTCCGCACTGTAGGGATTCTATGATTTATATTAAATTGATCTTTAATACGCCCCAGCTATGACTGTAACACTACATTCTGCATTCTCTCCTATCCCTCTCCCCAATGCATTCTATGAATGGTATGATTTGTCTGTTTAGCGAGCAAAAAAAAACTTTTCACTGTCTCCCAAAACATATTATAATGATAAATCAAACCAAATCAGTGCAAACATAGTAAAACATTGTCGGGACAATTAACCCCAAATTTTCAATCAAAATTACTCTGCCTCTACCACCTCACCTGCCACAGAGTCGGAGTGGGCGAGGGTCCGACAGCAGAAATCTCCGCGGACCTTGGGCTGGAATTTCCAATCTTGCCCAAGCCAGGCTGTAAAATCCCACCCAAGCTTTCCTGGTTTTAAAAACTAAAAAATGTTATTATATAAGGACCTTAAGACTTTATAAGACTCTTGTCAGATCCCACTTGGAGTATTGTGCGCAGTTCTGGTCGCCTCACTACAGGAAGGATGTAGAGGCTATTGAGAGGGTGCAGAGGAGATTTACAAGGATGTTGCCTGGATTGGGAGGCAGGACTTATGAAGACAGGTTGAGAGAGCTGGGACTGTTCTCACTGGAGAGACGTAGGTTGAGAGGCGACCTGATAGAGGTTTATAAGATGTTGAGAGGAATAGATAGGGTGGATTCTTGGAGGCTATTTCCCCGAGTTGAAATGGTCGCTACGAGAGGACACAGATTTAAGGTGCTGGGAAGCAAATACAGAGGAGATGTTAGTGGTAAGTTTTTCACTCAGAGGGTGAGTGAATGGAATCGGCTGCCGTTGGAGGTGGTAGAGGCGAACTTGCTGGGGTCTTTTAAAAGACTTCTGGGTGAGTATATGGGAACTAATGGGATAGGGGGTTATAGATAGGTCTGTGGCTTGGTAGGTATAGATGTGATCGGCACAACTCATGGGCCGAAGGGCCTGTTTGTGCTGTAGTGTTCTATGTTCCATATAAAAGACTTAAAATTAAATTTAATGGTGCTTGTTTTGTTTAAGTTAGTGTAAGTTTGTTAATGTAACAATAAGCTCTGTTATGTACTCTGGCTTACTTCTTATTCCCCCATGCATCAATCTACTTACTTCATCATCAGGGTGCCCCGCCCTCTAAAGAATTCTCCACAGCTCCCGCTAATCTCAGAGGTAAAACTTTCATTTACCCTCCCTTGACTGTGGATAACTCTGTCTGTTATTCTGCTTATGATACCAGTTCTGCTAAGCTAATTGCTAGGTATTTCCTTTGCCACGAGATGGGGAGGGTCACTGTAGATTCTTCCACTACTTTCACACTGCGCTGTCTTCAAGCTTCTGTTCCCTCCCAAGGGTCAAACTGAGATTAAGCCTCACCCACATTCCACACCATGAGTGACAAAGTCAGGTTTTTATTCTGCTAACCGGTGAGTTTGACTTCAGTGGTTGGTAAGCTGATGGAGAGGCTTCTGAGGGATAAGATATATGAACATTTGGAGAAGTTTGGACTGATTAGAAATAGCATAGTTTTGTCAAGGGCAGGTCATGCCTTACGAGCCTAGTTGAGTTCTTCGAAAATGTGACTGAACACATTGACGAAGGAAGGGCGGTGGACGTAGTGTATATGGAATTTAGATGTGGAGGAATTTCTTCAGCCAAAGAGTGGTGAATCTATGGAACTCATTGCCACAGAGAACTGTGGAGGCCAGGTCATTGAGAAAGGTGAGAGGGCATGGGATCCAAGGGGCTTTGTCATCATGGATCCAGAACTGGCTTGCCGGCAGAAGGCAGAGAGTGGTTGTGGATGGGTCTTGTTCTGCATGGAGGTCGGTAACCAGTGGAGTGCCCCAGGGATCTGTTCTGGGAACCCTGCTGTTTGTCATTTTCATAAATGATCTGGATGAGGAAGTGGAGGGATGGGTTAGCAAGTTCGCCGACGATACAAAGATCGGTGGTGTTGTGGATGGTCTGGAGGGATGTCAAAAGTTGCAGCGGGACATAGACAGAATGCAAGACTGGGCGGAGAAGTGGCAGATGGACTTCAATGCGGATAAATGTGTAGTGGTCCATTTTGGCAGGAATAATGGGATGAAGGAGTACAATATAAGGGTTAGGAGTCTTAGCTGTGTTGTAGAGCAGAAGGATCTCGGGGTCCGGGTCCATAGGACTCTTAAATCGGCCTCGCAGGTGGAGAAAGTGGTCAAGAAGGCGTACGGTGTACTGGCCTTCATTAATCGAGGAATAGAGTTTAGGAGTCAGGAGGTAATGATGCAGCTCTATAAGACTCTTGTCAGACCCCCGTTGGAGTATTGTGCGCAGTTCTGGTCGCCTCATTATAGGAAGGATGTAGAGGCTATTGAGAGAGTGCAGAGGAGATTTACAAGGATGCTGCCTGGATTGGGAGGCAGGCATTATGAAGATAGGTTGAGGAGCTGGGACTCTTCTCACTGGAGAGACGTAGGTTGAGAGGCGACCTGATAGAGGTTTATAAAATGTTGAGAGGAATAGATAGGGTGGAATCTCAGAGACTATTTCCCCGAGCTGAAATGGTCACTACGAGAGGACACAGATTTAAGGTGCAGGGAAGCAAATACAAAGGAGATGTCAGGGGTAGGTTTTTCACTCAGAGGGTGGTGAGTGAATGGAACCGACTGCCGTCTGAGGTTGTTGAGGCAAACTCACTGGGGTCTTTTAAGAGACTTCTGGATGAGTATATGGAAGAGAATAGGATAGGGGGTTATAGATAGGTCTGTGGATTGGTAGATGTGATCGGCACAACTCGTGGGCCGAAGGGCCTGTTTGTGCTGTATTGTTCTATGTTCTAACAGCGCAGGTCTATCTAACTGTCATCAAGACAAAATACTACAGACGTTAGAATTTAAAACCCTGATGAAGGGACATCCAGACGTGAAACATTGGCTGTATTCTCTCTCCGCAGATGCTGTTAGAGCTGCTGAGTTTCTCCAGCATTTCTTGTTTTTCGATCTCGCTGGCATTTATTTTGGGTATCTTCTCTCAGTGAGTTGCAACTGTACAAACCAGTTCCATGTTGCAACTAACTCCTGTCATGTTGTTACAATGACGTAAAGGCACCAGTCATTCTTAAGCATCGTGTAGACACATAATGGATTCATTTATTTAGACTCGGTACATAAAAGCAACTGTGTGCAGAAAGCTCGAAAACATCGGAGCAGTGATAACTTCCGCTTATAGGAAAAAACTAAAACTGAATTACATGACATACTTCCCTTCTGATGATGTAATGCTGCAATCCCTTACAGACATATTATAACATTCCCTCTTGGTTTTGAAGAATACTTTTCTCCTTTCTGAAGAAGTATTATGATATACAACACATGTTCACACTTTGTAACTATTAGATAAGTATATAGAACAAGTAAATCTACAATCAGTAAGGCATACAGATAATCTGCTACAATGCCCAAATCTTGGAATGATAACCTCGAAAGGAGGTTTCTTTAAATGCCCAGTGATCTGTCAAACTTGGATGTTGTTTCTGATTTTATTTGGCATCTTAGCCTAGATATAGGCGGCACTGTGGCACAATGGTTAGCACTGCTGCTTCACAGTTCCAGGGTCCTGGGTTCGATTTCTGGCTCGGGTCGCTGTCTGTGTGGAATTTGCACATTCTTCTCGTGTCTGCGTGGGTTTTGTCCGGTTTTCTCCCACGGTCCAAAGATGTGCGGTTTAGGTTGATTGGCCATGCTAAATTAACCTTTAGTGTAATAAGATGTGTAGGTTAGCGAGATTAACAGGCAAATATATAGGAATATGGGGGTTGGGCCTGGGTGGGATGTAGACTCGATGGGCCTCTTTCTGTACTGTAGGGTCTATGATATAAGGTACAATTGGACTGCATGGTGTCAATGAGGGTCTGATTTATCCTCAGTCACACCTCACAATTGCACCATTGTGTGTTAAGACTTCATAACACCTTGATCCTGAAGAACTCCTTTTCACCTTGGCTAGTTGCCGAGTATCTTTTCTGGGATCCTGGGTGCAAACTTGTCCCAATTCTAAACTTGGCAACTATGTACCCTCATTTTTATCATGCATAGTTGTCACTTTCTCTTGAAGTTTCTGAGATCTGCCGAGCACTGCCGAGTAAGGTAGTGGGAGCAGGCACGCTAGGGTTGTTTAAGGGTCTCTTGGACAGCCACATGAGCGGTCTGCAGGTAGAGGGATATAGCAGGACTGTTTGAATATCGGGAGGACCAAATAGTAGTAGACTATCTTTTAGTTTTGTCTCGGGAATGTCTTAGTTTTTTTTAGCATGTTTAATTAAGTCTTATTTGTTTCCGCAGGCAATTCGGTCCACCTTGTTGACCAACAAGGGGCATGCATGCGGCATGTCGTGCGAGAACTGCTCTTGGAGGTTGCTTCAGGAGTGGCCTAGTGCTTCACGTCGTCAGTGTATGCTTAAACTGGGCCATCAGATGGGCAACATGACAGCTCAGAGACTATCGCTGTTGCTGTGCAGACACATGGATTTGGGCCTGTGTCTGCGGGAGTTTGCGCGTTCTCCCCGTGGTTGCGTGGGTTTTCTCCGGGTGCTCCGGTTTCCTCCCACATCCCAAAAATGTGCTCTTAGGCTGATTGGGTAACAAATTGTCCCTATATTGGTCCCTATATGGGAATCTTCCACAATAGGCATAGCCTAAAGTCAAGGATATGTCATTAAGACGTTAGGACGGCGGCGCGGGCTCGTTGGGCCGAAGGGCCTGTTTCCCGTGCTGTGTTGCTCTTTGTTCTTTGTTGTTTTTTTATTTCTCTCTAGTTTCTACAAGAGGAGAATGGGAAGAGTTGATAGTTTGGTTTGCACTGGCCCTGGTCTGGCAGACACGGGGCAGAATCCTCTGGTAGTTCATACTGGAAGGATTCTCCAGTCCCGCCAGCAGCAAACAGCTGCCTGATAAAAATCTTATCCATTTTGAGTGTTTTCGTTAAAGAAAATGATTAGAAGATGTAAGAAAGATGTTCTTCTCTGCTCCTGACCTGCTGGGAGAGCTGGCATCCTTTATTTAAATTGTAAAGATGCTTCTACCCTCTGACCTGCTAACAGACACTCCCGCTGTTGTTCATTGGTCTGTGTAGAATGCACAGTCCCAGACATTTGGACCAAATCCCCATCTGTGCTATTATAAAGTACACGGGGTAACTGCACGTATTAAACTGCAACACAGGCCAACTATTGTCTTACACATTCCTTCCAGAAGAATGTGGTGAGATTGTATAAATTAAATGATAGAATTTTAACATGGAAACAAAGAGACCTGGGGGCTGTGTATATATAAGTCTTTGAAGATGGCTAGAGAAGTTGAGAGGCTGTTTAAAAAAAAAACATACAGGATTTTTGGCTTTGTATTGGAGTATCTGATACAAGAGCAAATAAGGTCTAAGTCATACATCATTATACATCGCAACTGGAGTGTTTTTAGCTTATTCTTTTTTGGGATATGTGTGTGTCACTGGCTGGGCCAGCATTTATTGCCCATCCCTAATTGCTCCCTGGATTCAGTGCCTCACTCAGCCATTGCAGAGGGCAGTTAAGAGTCAACCGCATTGCACTGGGTCTGGAGTCACATGTAGGCCGGACCCAGTAAGGATGACAGATCTCCTTAGGCAAAGGACATTAGTGAACTAAATTCTCCTAAGACAACATTTGGTGATCGGTCAATGGTTACCATTACTGAGACTGATGGGAGTGTTCGTAACCAGAAAACAGAGAGTTAACGCGACTGACAAAAGAACAGATGAAATTTTTTTGGATATAGACAGCAGCAGCTTACAAAAGGGATTTGGACGAATACTTGATGGTGAAAAGCTTCAGGGTGGTGGGAAAGAAGCAGCACACAGATAATGGGCTAACGGATTCTTCTTGTGTTGTATCAATCTACCTTTGTTCTTTGTGCAGGTTTGGAAGGCCAAAGGGCCTGTTCCTCTGCTGTAATTTTCTTTGGTCTTTATTCTCTACATTTGTATGTACACAGCTCCGCAAGGCATATCTGACAATTCTTCTTTGAAATCTTTCTGAGCAAGAAATCTATTCCTGGAAATAGAATTCTGAGGAATTTCCAAGTGGAAGCAGGAAGCTAATGTTCTCCAGTTACAATGCTTGCTAAATGGATTAATATTCTTAGAATCATAGAATCCCTAAGTGCGTAAGAGGCCAATCAGCCCATTGAGCTTGCACTGACACAATACCACCCAGTCCCTATCCCTGTGTCCCCATCTATTTACCCTATTAATCGCCTTGACACCAAGGGGGCAATTTAACATGGCTAATTCGTTTAACCTGCAAATCTTTGGGTTAAAACCCAATCTTTACTGATATGCATGGGATTTCAAACCATATGCATGGGATTTCAGACACCCTGTTGGGAGTCTTTTATAGATCTCCTAAAAATTCTAGAGAGATAGAGGAAAGTATTGCAAAGTCAATCCTGGACAGGAGTGAAAGTAATAGGGTAATTGTTATGGGGGACTTTAACTTTACTAATATTGATTGGAATAGCTATAGCTCTAGCTCGTTAGAGGGGTCAGTTTTTATACAAAGTGTGCAGGAAGGTTTTTTGACTCAGTATGTAGATAGGCCAACTAGAGGTGAGGCTACATTGGATTTGGTGCTGGGCAATGAGCCAGACCAGGTGTTAGACTTGGAAGTTGGTGAACATTTTGGTGATAGTGACCACAATTCAGTTACGTTCACCTTAGTGATGGATAGGGATAGGCATGAACCTGGGGGCAGTAATTATAGCTGGGGGAATGGTAATTATGAGGCCATGAGGAGGGAATTAGGGTGCATAGGTTGGACTAGGAAACTACAGGGACTGGGAACATCTGAAATGTGGAGCTTATTCAAGGAGCAGCTACTGCGAGTCCTTGATAAGTATGTCCCTGTCAGGCAAGGAGGAAATGGTCGAGTAAGGGAACCATGGTGTACTAAAAAAGTTAATTCGCTGGTTAAAAGGAAAAAGGAGGCTTATGTCAGGATGAGGCTTGAAGGCTCAGTTAGTGCACTGGAAAGCTATAGATTAGCCAGGAGGGAGCTAAAGAGTGAGTTGAGAAGAGCTAAAAGAGGACACGAGAAGACTTTGGCTGATAGGATCAAGGAGAATCCTAAAGCTTTCTTTAGATATGTTAAGAATAGAAGATTGGTTAGGGCAAGATTAGGGCCAGTCAGAGACAGCAGTGGGAAGTTGTGCGTGGAGCCTGAAGAGATTGGAGAGGCACTGAACAAATATTTCTCTTCGGTATTCACGCAGGGTGATGTAAATGTAGTTGTGGAGAACACTGGGATACAGGGTTGTAAACTGGAAAGTATTGAAGTAGATAAGGAGGATGTGCTGGATATTCTTGAGGGTTTGAAGTTAGATAAGTCCCCTGGGCTGGACAGGATTTACCCTAGGATTCTCTGGGAGGTGAGAGAGGCGATTGCAGAGCCTCTGGCTCTGATCTTCAGGTCGTCGTTGGTTACAGGTATAGTGCCGGAAGACTGGGGGATAGCAAATGTGGTCCCATTGTTCAAGAAGGGGAAGAGAGACTTTCCTGGGAATTATAGACCGGTGAGTCTTACTTCTGTTGTGGGAAAAGTATTGGAAAGAATTATTAGGGATAGGATTTATAGTTATTTAGAGAGAAACGAATTGATTGGGGATAGTCAGCATGGTTTTGTGAAGGATAGGTTGTGCCTTACTAACCTTATTGAAACCTTTTTTGAAAAAGTGACCAAAGAGGTGGATGGGGGTAAGGCAGTTGATGTGGTATATATGGACTTTAGTAAGGCGTTCGATAAGGTGGCCCATGGAAGGCTTCTGCAGAAAATGCAGATGTATGGGATTGAGGGTGATTTAGCTAATTGGATTAGGAATTGGCTAGCAGATAGAAGACAGAGGGTGGTGGTTGATGGGAGATATTCATCGTGGAGTTCGGTGACAAGTGGTGTACCTCAGGGGTCTGTTTGGGGCCCCTGCTGTTTGTAATTTTTATAAATGATCTGGATGAGGGTATTGAAGGATGGATTAGTAAATTTGAGGATGACACCAAAGTCAGAGGAGTGGTAGATAGTGAAGAGGGGTGTTATAGTTTGCAGAGAGACTTGGACAAGTTGCAGAGCTGGGCCGAGAGGTGGCAAATGGAGTTTAATGTGGAAAAGTGTGAGGTAATTCACTTTGGCAGGAATAACAAAGGTGTAGAGTATAGGGCTAATGGTAGGACTCTTAATAGTGTTGATGAACAGAGGGATCTTGGTGTACATGTGCATAGATCCCTGAAAGTTGGCAATCAAGTCGATAAGGTTGTTAAGAAGGCATATGGAGTCTTAGCTTTTATTGGTAGGGGGATTAAATTTTGGAGCTGCAACGTCATGTTGCAACTGTACAAAACTCTAGTGCGGCCGCACTTGGAGGATTGTGTGCAGTTCTGGGCCCCACATTATAAGAAAGATGTGGAGGCATTGGAGAGGGTACAGAGGAGGTTTACCAGGATGTTGCCTGGTATGGAGGGCAGGTCCTATGAAGAGAGGCTGAGGGATTTGAGGTTGTTTTCGTTGGAAAGAAGGCGGCTAAGAGGAGACCTTATTGAAACATATAAGATGATTAGAGGTTTAGGTAGGGTGGACAGTGATAGCTTTTTTCCTAGGATGGAGAAAGCTAGCACGAGGGGACATAGCTTTAAATTAAGGGGTGGTAGTTATAGGACGGATGTCAGAGGTAGGTTCTTTACCAGAGGGTGGTAAAGGTATGGAATGCCCTGCCTGCTGCAGTTGTAGATGCGCCAAGTTTGGTGGCGTTTAAGAGGTTAGTAGATAAGTTTATGGATGAAAAGGGAATGGTTTAGGTTAGAGGGTCATTGCTTTTTCTTAATTGGTCAGCGCAACATCGAGGGCCGAAGGGCCTGTTCTGCGCTGTAATGTTCTACGTTCGATGTTCTACAAGCACAAATGCGCAAAACCATCCCTGTGCAGGAATTCTCCCTGATGTGGAAATGTCAGCGTTGAACTGGGAAAAACACTGTAAGAAGTCTCACATTACCAGGTTAAAGTCCAACAGCTTTATTTGGTAGCAAAAGCCACTAGCTTTCGGAGCATTGCCCCTTTGTCAGGTGAGTGGGGAATTCTGATCACAAACAGGGCATATAAAGACACACTCCCCACTGGCAAAGGGGCAAAGCCCAAAAGCTAGTGTTTGCTACCAAATAAATCTGTTGGACTTTAACCTGGTATTGTGAGACTTCTTACTGTGTTTACCCTGGTTCAACACCGGCATCTCTACATCATGACTACCTTCAAACGTTTCCAGGAAGCTGGGTTTTAATCATTCCTCTGTTGTTCTCTGCTAGTTTTCTAAGGGTCACGGGCTTAGGGTGAGGGGGGGGTAAGGTATAAATTGGATGCTAGAGGGAGTTTTTTCACACAGAGGGTGGTGGGGGTGTGGAATGTACTGCCAAGTAAAGTGGTGGAGGCAGGTACTCTGGAGTTATTTAAGAGATACTTAGATGGGCACATGAACAGAATGGGAATGGAGGGGTATAGAAAACTGATTTAAAATAGGGATCATGAGCCTTGGGAGTTTCCTGGGAAGTGTGTAAATAGATGATGATATTGATGTACTTGTTTTTATCCTACAGGGGCTTTGGTCCACCTTGTCTAAAGAGGGGCAAACATGCGATGGGTCGTGCGAGGGCTGCTCTTGGATTTTTTTCGAGAGTATCCTAGTGCTTCACGTTGTTAGTGTACGCTTGACCTGGACCATTTGATGGGCAACACGACAGCTCAGTGACTATCGCTGTGCTGTGCAGATACATGGATTTGGGCCTGTGTCTGTGGAGTTTGCGCATTCTCCCCGTGCTTGCGTGGGTTTTCTCCGGGTGCTCCGGTTTCCTCCCACATCCCAAAGATGTGCTCTTAGGCTGATTGGCAGAACGAATTCTCCCTAAATTGTCTCAAATTTGGTTTCAATGCATAGATCTATAAACATGGACAGGGATCACGGGTAGAGGTGGGAACATCGGGGTGGTGGCGCGGGCTCGTTAGGCTGAAGTGTCTGTTTCCCGTGCTGTTTTGTTCTGTGTTCTCTTTGTTCATTGTTCTTCTGGTGGAATGTGCCTCATCAGCAATTACTGAGGAGGATTATCCTATTCTTGCAGGGTTTAGCCACTGTCATCTTCCATTTCTCCACTGTCACAGAATGCTTGCTTTCACAAATCCCTGAATGCCCGAGTGCTGATGGTCACAAATTTCACGTATGTTAATTTAAACCAACTCCTTTTTCTTTGCAATATACACCATATTCACAGGAATATAGAACCATAGAATGCCCACAGAGAAGAAGAAGGGCAATGAACCTGCACTGAAAGGGCATTTTGGCAGCTCCATTCCCTGTGCTCTATCCTTGTGACCTCACACACTTACTGTAGCCGTTCACTCAACCTGCACATCTTTGGAGTGTGGGAGGAAACTGGAAACACCCAGAGGAAACCCACGCAAACATGGGGAGAACATACAAACTCCACACAGACACAAGGCCAGAATCAAACCTTGGTGCTATGATGCAGCAGTGCTAACCACTGTGCCACCTTGTGACCCTGCATTACTACTTAGGACTTAGGTATCTACCCTGGCTCAGTCAATGAGCCTTAGCACTCTGTAGTATTAATTGTAAATTAATAGTGCTTAACTACATGGAGTTGAAGGGCAGTAATTGGGGTTTCACTTGAGCATGTGTAAAGAGATATTGTGGTGTGCTTGAGTTAGGAGGTAGATGTTTGTAATATTTCATTCAGACTCGTTCCAGTTCTATTCTTCACCGTGACTCTCTGGAAGAGATCGCAGTGAGCACTGCTCGTGGTGGCTTTCCATAAGTAAAGTGATTTGACTCCTTGACCCTGCTCCATCCTGCCTAATCAGTTTGTTTTCCCAATTCCACTTTCTCTGGGGACTTGACAAGGATTTAATGGTACAATAGAGTTGGGGATTGGTAAGTTCAAATTGGTAAGTGGGACTGTGGTGATTTTACCATTATAGGAGAGGTGAGGCAGAGGGAATGTTTCCTGTTGTGGGGGGATCCAGAACAGAATAAGGGGTCACTGATTTAAGTGAAAACGAGGGGGAGGGGGATTTATTTTGCAGAGGGTTCTAAATCTTTTCCAGAGATTACACAATGGTAACACAATGGTTAGCACTGCTGCTTCACAGCTCCAGAGACCTGGATTCGATTCCCAATTCGGGTCACTGTCTGTGTGGAGTTTGCACATTCTTCTCGAGTCTGCATGGGTTTCCTCTGGTTGCTTCAGTTTCCCCCCATGATCCAAAGATGTGCGGGTTAGGTTGATTGGCCATGCTAAAAAATTGCCCCTTAGTGTCCAGAGATGCGTAGGTTAGAGGGATTAGTAGGTATAATATGTAGGGATATGGGGGTTGAGCCTGGGTGAGATTGTGTTCGGTGCAGACTCGAAGGCCCTCTTTCTATAAGGTATGGTTGTATCATAATTCTATGATTAGTGAAGAATCGATCATTGCTTATTTTACAAGCGGAATTGAACAGATTTTTGAACCAAGTGATGAACTAGCAGGAAAGTGAAGAAAATCCCAACATCAGATCAACTATAATCTCATTGAATCACAGTGCAGGCTCGAGTTGATGTATACCCTATTCCTGTTTCCTATATTCTCAACTCAGTCAAGTTTGACATCAAGGTCACAGACAGTTTGGTTCAGCATTAGACAGTTGCCAGGTTAAGGAGTTACTTCCATGTAGAATTCTGTCAAACTTTTTTATATAAGCTGCTAATCTTCCAATGTCCTGCAATTGTTCACAATATTTAAGATCATGTCCTTCAAAAATATTAAAAATACTCCTCCGAGTCACGTTGGTCTAGAGAATCATAGAATCCTACAGTGCAGAAGGAGGCCACTCTATCCATCGAGTCTGTACCAACCACAATCCTACTCACGTCCTATCCCCATAACCCCATGCATTTATCTTAGTTAGTCCTCCTGACACTAAGGGTCAAACTTGCACGGCCAATCTACCTAACCTGCACATCTTTGGACTGTGGGAAGAATCCGGAGTACCCGGAGGAAACCCATGCAGACATGGGGAGAACATGCAAACTCTACACAGACGGTGTCTCAAGCCCAGAATTGAACCCAGGTCTCTGGCGCTGTGAGGCAGCAGTGCCAACTACTATGTCATCATCCCTGCAAACTCCACGCTGAGGTAGTTAATATGCAACAAGAGCAATTATGTGTCCATACATAGGGGTTGTGATATGCACTTGGTGGGACAGAGGCCCAATTTTATTTGGGGTTTCATTGATGCCAATGTCATGCCAGGCAGTGGCTGGTCTCCAATGAGCTCTCTTTGTTTGGCTGGTAATATTGGAAAAATGGATGTGCTTGCTGGAATAATGTCATTCAGTGGTGTCCCTGCCAATTCCTCCTTTGAATGCCACCTCAGAAGCAGGAGATAGGCACCCAGTACTTGGCAGACCCATAGCGTGATGAAACACCAACCCTCTCAACGCAAAAATCTTTAAAAAAAGAGGACCAGGTTTCTCTAAATGGAAAGACCCTTCCCTGTGGATCAGCCAATACTCCTCTCCAATATTCAATCTCATTTATCTCTCATGCTTCATCCGTGACCACACACACACACACACACACACACACACACACACACACACACACACACACACACACACACACACACACACACACACACACCAAAGAATGTGAATCAAAGGTGTGGAAATGGAATTGAATTGAACCATAATCAAATTAGATGACATATTGGCTGGAGAAGTTGAATGACCAATTCCTGCATCTATGATCCTGAGTATTTTCATTGTGTCCACCCCTCATGATCCCAGGAGTTCAGCAAACTGGGGAACAAAACACAAAAATCAGGAAGAAACAGGCACATCCCCTTTGACCCACCAAGAGTCCGTATCCTTCCATTCCCATTCTATTCATGTATTTGTCTAGTTGCCCCTTAAATGCTGTTATCATCCTTGTTCCCACCACTTCCCTAGGCAGCATTTTCCAGACATTCACCATCCTCTGTGTGAAAAGACTTGCCTTGCACATCTCCTCTAACTTCTCCCCAAACACTTTAAACCTATGTCCCCCAGTACTTGACTTTTCTACCCTTGGAAAGAGCATCTCCCTATCCACTCTGTCCATGCCACTCATAATCTTGTAAACCTCTATCAGGGTCACCCCTCAACCTTCATCATTCCAGTGTGAACAAACCGAGTTTCTCCAGTCTCTCCTCATAGCTAATGCCCTCTACACCAGGCAGTATCCTGGTAAACCTCTTCCATACCCTCTCCAAAGCCTCCACATCCTTCTGATAGTGTGGCGACCAGAATTGTATATTCTAAATGAGGCCTAACTAAGCTTCTGTACAGTTGTAGTGTGACCTGCCACAACTGATAAAGGCAAGCATGCTGGATGCCTTCTTGACTCCCTCATCCATCTGCATTGCCACTTTCAGTAATCTGTGGAAATGTACACCCAAATCTCCCTGCCTGTCTACTCCGAAGGGTTCTACCATTTATTGTACAATTCCTACATGCATTGGACAAGTGCATTAGCTCACACTTGTCCGGATTAAACTCCATCTGCCATTTCTCCGCCCAATTTCCAACGAGTTTATATCCTGTCTCAAATTTGGTTTTTAATCCATAGATCTACAAACATAGACAGGGATCACGGGGAGAGGTGGGAACATCGAGGTGGTGGCGCGGGCTCGTTGGGCCGAAGGGCCTGTTTCCCGTGCTGTTTTGTTCTTTGCTGCATCCTTAGACAATCCTCTTTGAACATGGAACCAACAGGTGAAAGAACAGTTGTACCAGTGAGAATAGTCCAAGGGATAGGGAGACACTCTGAGCTTCTTTCCCTGAATTAACCTTTCAGTGTCTTTCTTCTCTTCTTGCATTTACAAAACAAAAAGTCAAATTTCTCAGCCAGTTCAGGGCATGCTGAATTTAAACAAATATACACCTTGCTTTCTTGGATTTGCCTAATAAGCCTACAAGAACAAAGAACAAAGAACAAAGAGCAACACAGCATGGGAAACAGGCCCTTCGGCCCAATGAGCCCGCGCCGCCGTCCTAACGTCTTAATGACATACCCATGACTTTAGGCTATGCCTATTGTGGAAGATTCCCATACAGGGACCAATATAGGGGCAATTTGTTACCCAATCAGCCTAAGAGCACATTTTTGGCTTGTGGGAGGAAACCGGAGCACCCGGAGAAAACCCACGCAACCACAGGGAGAACGCGCAAACTCCCGCAGACACAGGCCCAAATCCATGTGTCTGCACAGCAACAGCGATAGTCTCTGAGCTGTCATGTTGCCCATCTGATGGTCCAGTTTAAGCATACACTAATGACTTGAAGCACTAGGCCACTCCTGAAGTAACATCCAGGAGCAGCCCTCGCACAACCTGCCGAATACATGCACCTTGTTGGTCAACAAGGTGGACCGAATTGCCTGTGGAAACAAATAAGATATTTAGACAGTCCTGCTATATCCCTCTATCTGCAGACCGCTCATGTGGCTGTCCAAGAGACCCTTAAACAACCCTAGCGTGCCTGCTCCTACCACCTTACTCGGCAGTGCATTCCACACCCCCACTACCCTTTGTGTGAAAAACTGCCCTCTAATATTCGTCTTATACATAGCCCCCCTCACCCTAAGGCCATGACCCCTCGTTCTATCCATTTCTAATGGTGGAAAAAGCTTACCACCATTTACTCTATCTATACCCCTTATAATCTTATATACCTCTAATAGATCTCCTCTCAGCCGACGTCTTTCAAGGGAAAACAACCCCAGTGTGTTCAATCTTTCCTCGTAAGATAGCCCTTCCATACCAGGCAGCATCCTGGTAAATCTCCTCTGCACTCTCTCCAAGGCCTCCACATCCTTCCGGTAGTACGGCGACCAGAACTGGACGCAGTACTCCAAGTGAGGCCTAACCAACGTTCTATACATTTGCAACATCAGACTCCTACTCTTGTATTCTATACCCCTTCCTATGAAGGCTAACATACCATACGCTTCCTTTATCACTTTCTCCACCTGTACTGACACCTTCAGAGACTTGTGAACCTGCACCCCCAGGTCTCTCTGCGTCTCTATACTCCGGATAGTTTTACCTTTTATCCTATAACTCCCCTCTACATTACTCCGGCCAAAATGCGCTTGATACACTACTCTTCTTCAAATTTTGTCTGAGATTCTTTGTGTCCAAGTATTAATGGATGTGGGGAAAAGGTGAGAACATGGAGTTAGGTTGGAGATTGGCCACACTCTCACTGTACCGCAGAATAGGCTTAAGGGGCTGAATGGTCTCTTCCTGTTTCTTTTTACCGAGTTTCTGGTCACCTCTCACTTTATGTTAGCAGCTTTCAAAACTTTAGTGAGGAAATATTGGAAAACGTTTCTATATTTAACTGTTTTTAGCTGATGTTTCTATGCGTGGAAAGTGATTTTCCAGTGGTGTTCCACTCCTCAGTGTTGGGATCCTTGCTGTTTGTTGTATATCATACCGTCTTACAGTGCAGAAGGGGGCCATTTGGCCCATCAAGCCTGCACTGACCACCATACCACCCAGCCCCTATCCCCAAAACCCCATGCATTTATCCTAACTAGTGCCCTTGACACTAAGGAACAATTTAGTGTGGCCAATCTTCCTAATGTTTGGAATGTGGGAGGAAACTGGAGCACCCAGAGGAAACCCATGCAGACACGGGGAGAACGTGCAAACTCCACACAGACAATGGCACAAGCCAGGAATTGAACCCAGATCTTTGGCGCTGTGATGCAGCAGTGCTAACCGCTGTGCTATCGTGCCACCCCAAACACTGTGAATCTGACATAATATGTTAATGATTTAGATTTAAATGTAGGAGGCATGATTGGGAATTTTTCATACGACACAAAAATTGGCTGTGAAGTTGATTGTGAAGAGGATAGCTGTCAACTCCACAATGAAGTCAATAGTTTGAATGAGTAGGCAGAGAGGTGGCAATTGGAATTCAATCCGGAGGTGATGCATTTCGGAAAGGTAGGTAAAGCAAGGGAATATTCAACAAAAAGGAAGATACTGAGAGGGGCTGAGGAAGTGAGAGACATTGGAGTTAATGTCCTCAAGTCCCTGGCAGGAGAGGTGGACAAAGCGGTCAAATAGCCCCATAGAATGCTTTCCTTTACCGGGTGAGGTATTGAATACAAAACGCTGGTATACAATGATGAAACTGTCTGCAGCTGGGGTTTTGTGTACAGTTCCGGTCACCACATTCCAGGAAGGACAGAATTACCCTGGGGAGAGATGAGATTCACAAGGATGTTTCCAGCACTTGAAACTTGTCACTGTGAGGACAGATTGGGGACAGCATGGTGGCACCGAGATTAGCACTACTGCTGCACGTGGACCCGGATTCGATTCCCAGCTTGGGTCACTGTGTGGAGTTCTGCACATTCTCCTTGTGTCTGCATGGGTTACCTCCAGATGCTCTGGTTTCCTCCCACAGTCCGAAAGACATGCTGGTTAGGTGCTTTGGATGTGCTAAACGCTCCCTCAGTGCACCTAAACAGACGGTGCAGTGTGGCCATTAGAGGATTTTCATAGTAACTGCATTGTAGTGTTAATGTAAGCCCACCTGTGACAAATGAATAAACTTTAATGCAAGTTATGGTAGTTGCTCTTACTTAAACTGAGTGCGACCTGGTATTTATAATGTAACATCAATTATTTCTGGGTAAAATAGTGAAATTCCCAACTTGTGACAAAGGCAGCTCTTGAACATAAGCCTTGGAGAGATGAAGGGCCTGTTCCTGTGCTGTTTTGTTCTTTGTTCTTTCCTGCAGCCTGACCTATTAAATTAGACAGTGCGAGCTGTCTCTGCCCAACAGCTAGTAAGAGTCAGCTTCCAGTCCATTGCCGATATCTGACTGACTCCTGACCTTATCACGTCACTTATGGAGCAGTGCCATCTCTTCCAGAAAGCCACTTGGTGAAGGATAGGACTGGAGTTAATCTTTAATCTGTCTCATTTTTATTTAATGAATGTAACATCTACCTCCTAACTCGACCACATCACCATATCTCTTTATACATGTGAAACCCCAATTACTGCCCTTGTAGTTAAGCACAATTAATTTACAATTAATATCCCAGAGTACCATTGACTGAGCCAGGGTAGACATTTAAGTCCCAGGTAGTAATCTGGAGTTACAGCAGTGATTAGCAATGCTGCCTCACAGCCCCACGGACCCAGGTTCGATTCCCAGCTTGGGTCACAATCTGTGCGGAGTCTGCACGTTCTTCTCTGTGTCTGCTTGGATTTCCTCCGGGTGCTCCGGTTTCCTCCCACAGTCCAAAGATGTGCGGGTTAGGTGGATAGACCATCGATCCTTAGTCTTGGGAGATTGGCAGTGTAAATATTTGGGGTTATGGGGATACAGTTAGGCTCAATAGGCCAAATCGTCTGCACTGCAGGATTCTCTAATCGTATGATTTTAAGAGTATCAATCCATTTAGCAAACATTGTAATCGGAGAACATTAGCCTCCTGCTTCCACTTGGAAATTCCTCAGGATCCTATTCCCAGGAATTGATTTCTTGCTCAGAAAGATTTCAAAGAGGAATTATCAGGCATGTCTTGTGGAGCTGTGCGCAAACAGAACAAAGAAAATTACAGCAGAGGAACAGGCCCTTTGGCCCTCCAAGCCTGCACCGATCTTGCTGCCTGATTGAACTAAAACCCCAAAGAACAAAGCTAGATTGATACAACACAAGAAGAACCCGTTAGCCCATTATCTGTGTGCTGCTTCTTTCCCACCACCCTGAAGCTTTTCACCATCAAATATTCACCCAAATCCCTTTTGTAAACTGCTGCTGTCTATGTCCAAAAAAATCTCATCTGTTCTTTTGTCAATCGCATTAACTCTCTGTTTTCTGTTCACGAACACTCCCATCAGTCTCAGTAATGGTAACCATTGGTCTATCACCAAATGTTGTTTTAGAAGAATCTAGTTCACTAATGTGCTTTCAGGAGGGAAATCTGCCATCCTTACTTGGTCTGGCCTACACGTGACTCCAGGCCCATAGCAAGGTGGTTGACTCTTAACTGCAATGGCTGAGTGAGACACTGAACCCAGGGGGCAATTAGGGATGGGCAATAAATGCTGGCCCAGCCAGTGACACACACATATCCCAAAAAAGATACTCCAATACAATATGTGGGTTAGGTTCATCAGTCATGCTATTGGGGTGGCACGGTAGCATAGTGGGTTAGCACTGCTGCTTCACAGCTCCAGGGTCCTGGGTTCCATTCCCGGCTCGGGTCACTGTCTGTGTGGAGATTGCACATTCTCCCCATGCCTGTGTGGGTTTCCTGTGGGTACTCTGGTTTCCTCCCACAGTCCAAAGATGTGTGGGTTAGGTTTATTGGTCATGCTAAGAAATTGTCCCTTAGTGTCTAGGGATACGTAGGTTAGAGGGATTAATGCGTTTGATATGGGGGTAGGGCCTGGGTGGGATTGTGTTCGGTGCAAACTCGATGGCCTCCTTCTGCACTGTAAGGTTCTACGATCTTCTATAAAGCAGAGAATCTTGTATGTTTTTTTAAACAGCCTCTCAACTTCTCTAGCCATCTTCAAAGACTTATATATACACAGCCCCCAGGTCTCTTTGTTTCCATGTTAAAATTCTATCATTTAATTTATACAATCTCACCACATTCTTCTGGAAGGAATGTGTAAGACAATAGTTGGCCTGTGTTGCAGTTTAATACGTGCAGTTACCCCGTGTACTTTATAATAGCGCAGATGGGGATTTGGTCCAAATGTCTGGGACTGTGCATTCTACACAGACCAATGAACAACAGCGGGAGTGTCTGTTAGCAGGTCAGAGGGTAGAAGCATCTTTACAATTTAAATAAAGGATGCCAGCTCTCCCAGCAGGTCAGGAGCAGAGAAGAACATCTTTCTTACATCTTCTAATCATTTTCTTTAATGAAAACATTCAAAATAAATATGATTTTCAAATCAATTCAGGGTACTTTTGTCCCTGGCTCTTAGGCTGCAACTTTCCTTAATAATATTAATATTTAAATATTATTCCTTTTAAAGGTCTGATCGTTGGAGTTTGTGCCAAAAGGGTTGATATTACTGTAAGGGAAATGGTTTTTTTGAAGTGTTCTCGATGGGTCTGGGTTAATGCTCACAAAGCACACTGCTGTCAAACACAAAAGTGCTCAAATGGATTCAATTAATGGGAAAATGATAATAAAAGGGTGGTGTGATGGAAGAAACAAGTGTTATTCTCCCCAGAACACAGGAGTTAAAGGCAGCATTAACAGAGACATTCAAAATTATGAGTTCTGCAGATGTAAATAAGAGGAAAAATTATTCCCAGCAGGGTCTGCTATCAAGGACATGAATATAAAGTCATTGGCAAAATAAGTGATTTCTTTTTGTGGAGCTGGAATCCAATGTAGAACCCTACATTGCAGAAAGAGGCCCTTCAGCCCATCGAGTCTGCACCAAACACAATCCCACCCAGACCCCACTCCCATATCCCTACATATTATACCCACTAATCCCCTCTAACCCACACATCCCTGGACACTAAGGGGCAATCTCTTAGCACGGCCAATTACCCTAACCTGCACATTTTTGGACTGTGGGAGGAAACCAGAGTACCCGCAGGAAACCCAGGCAGACACAATGAGAATGTGCAGTCTCCACGCAGACAGTGACCCGAGCCGGGAATCGAACCCAGGACCCTGGAGCTGTGAAGCAGCAGTGTTAACCACTGTGCGAGCGTGCTGTCAGAAAGGGCGATGGATGCAGATTCAATAAGAACCTAACAGCAGAGGAAATAGGAGCAGGAGAGGCCAGACAGCCCTTTATGTTTGCTCCACCATTCAATAAAACAATGGTTGACATGATCTGGGCCCATTTCCATTTTCCTGCTTGTATCCAATATCCCTCAACTCCCCAATAAGTCAAGGATCTCCCTATCTCTCCCTTGAGGACACTCAAGGAATCAGCCTCTACTACCCTCTGGGACATAGAACATAGAACATAGAACACTACAGCACAAACAGGCCCTTCGGCCCACAAGTTGTGCCGAACACATCAAAACCTACCCAGCCATAGACCTATCTATAACCCCCAATCCCATTGGATCCCATATACTCATCCAGAAGTCTTTTAAAAGACCCCAGCGAGTTCGCCTCGACCACCACCGACGGCAGCCGATTCCATTCACTCACCACCCTCTGAGTGAAAAACTTTCCCCTAGCATCCCCTCTGTACTTGCTTCCCTGCACCTTAAATCTGTGCCCTCTCGTCGCGACCATTTCAGCCCTGGGAAATAGTCTCTGAGAGTCCACCCTATCTATTCCTCTCAACATCTTGTAAACCTCTATCAGGTCGCCTCTCAACCTTCGTCTCTCCAGGGAGAACAGTCCCAGCTCCCTCAACCTGTCTTCATAAGGCATGCCTCCCAATCCAGGCAACATCCTTGTAAATCTCCTCTGCACCCTTTCAATAGCTTCCACGTCCTTCCTATAGTGAGGCGACCAGAACTGCGCACAGTACTCCAAGTGTGGTCTGACAAGGGCCCTATAAAGCTGCAGCATTACCTCCTGACTCCTGAACTCAATCCCTCGATGAATGAAGGCCAGTACACCGTAAGCTTTCTTAACCACATCCTCCACCTGGGAGGCCGATTTGAAAGTCTTACGGACCCGGACCCCAAGATCCCTCTGCTCTTCCACACAGCTAAGACTCCTACCTTTGATAGTGTACTCATTCATCCCGTTGGACGTGTGAATTCCAAAGGTTTAAGACTCTCTGAGAGAAGAAACTCCTCTTCATTCAATCAAGGCTTCTGGAGAAGGTGAGAGGGCATGGGATCCAGAGGGCTTTGGCCTCGTGGATCCAGAACTGGCTTGCCGGCAGAAGGCAGAGAGTGGTTGTGGATAGGTCTTGTTCTGCATGGAGGTCGGTAACCAGTGAAGTGCCCCAGGGATATGTTCCGGGACCTCTGTTGTTTGTCATTTTCATAAATGACTTGGATGAGGAAGTGGAGGGATGGGTTAGCAGGTTCACCGGCGATACAAAGGTCGGTGGTGTTGTGGATGGTCTGGAGGGATGTCAAAAGTTACAGCGGGACATAGACAGGATGCAAGACTGGGCGGAGAAGTGGCAGATGGACTTCAATGCAGATAAATGTGTAGTGGTCCATTTTGGCAGGAATAATGGGATGAAGGAGTACAATATAAGGGGTAGGAGTCTTAGCTGTGTTGTAGAGCAGAAGGATCTCGGGGTCCGGGTCCATAGGACTCTTAAATCGGCCTCGCAGGTAAAGGAAGTGGTCAAGAAGGCGTACGGTGTACTGGCCTTCATTAATCGAGGAATAGAGTTTAGGAGTCAGGAGGTAATGATGCAGCTCTATAAGACTCTTGTCAGACCCCAGTTGGAGTATTGTGCGCAGTTCTGGTCGCCTCATTATAGGAAGGATGTAGAGGCTATTGAGAGGGTTCAGAGGAGATTTACAAGGATGCTGCCTGGATTGGGAGGCAGGCCTTATGAAGATAGGTTGAGGGAGCTGGGACTCTTCTCACTGGAGAGACGTAGGTTGAGAGGCGACCTGATAGAGGTTTATAAAATGTTGAGAGGAATAGATAGGGTGGACTCTCAGAGACTATTTCCCCGAGCGGAATGGTCAATACGAGAGGACACGGATTTAAGGTGCAGGGAAGCAAATACAAAGGAGATGTCAGGGATAGATTTTTCACTCAGAGGGTGGTGATTGAATGGAACTGACTGCCGTCGGAGGTTGTTGAGGCAAACTCACTGGGGTCTTTTAAGAGACTTCTGGATGAGTATATGGAAAAGAATAGGATAGGGGGTTATAGATAGGTCTGTGGATTGGTAGATGTGATCGGCGCAACTTGTGGGCCGAAGGGCCTGTTTGTGCTGTATTGTTCTATGTTCTATGTTCTATGTTCTATGTAATCCAAAATGGTTGATCTCGTTACTCTAAAACTATCATCTGGATTTTCCCTTGAGGAGAACAACTCTTCAAAATCTTTCCTGTTAAAACCTATCAGAATCCTCTTGGGGGGGGGGGAGAAAAAAACCAGAGGGCATGGGGTAAGGATGAAAGGAGAAAAGTTTAAGGGAATATTAGGTGGGACTTCTTCACGCAGAGAGTGGTGGTATTGTGGAATGAGCTGCCGGATAAATGTGGGGTCACTTTTAATGGTTAAGAAAAACTTGGACGGGTTCATGGATGAGAGGGGTGTGGAGAGATATGGTCCAAGTGCAAGTCAGTGAGACTAGGCAAAAAATGGAGTAGCACAGACAAGAAGGGCCAAAAGGCCTATTTCTGAGCTGTAATTTTCTATGGTTTCTATGGTAATCCGATTGTATTTCAATAAGTTCATTTATCATTCTTCTAAACTCAAGTGTTGGCCCAATCAACTCAACCTTTCCTCACAAGATAAGCTCTTCATCCTAGGAATCACCCCCGTGAACCTTCTTCAGAATGTCCTTTACTATAAATATATCCCTCTTTATGTAAGGAGGCCAAAACTGAATGCAGTTCTCCCAGGTATGGTCTCACCAATATCCTTGTGGCAGGTCAAATCCCGTGTGTTATAATGCATTCCCCCTTGCAATAAAAATTACCATTCCATTTGTCTTTCTAATGACTTTTTGTAACCACGTGCTAACGTTTTTCTGAAAAGAGACACAATTTCATGTGTGATTTGCAGCATTTTGTATCCTCTGTTTTGCAGCATTTAGTATCCTCTCTACATTGAAACGACGTTCTGCTTTTTCATTCTTCCTGCCAAAGTGACAAGTTCACATTTTGTTACTGATGCAACTCTGTCAACATTGTCTATCTAATTCGCTGCGGGAAAGGATGTCCCGAGGCATGGTAACATTACGGTGAGACATTACAATAACGGATGAATGGAAACCGCTCGACAATCATCAGGTAGGAATGTTCTCTTCCAGGGGAACGCTTCAGTGATCACGGGCATTCGGCCTCTGATTTTCCGAAAAGTGTTCTCCAAGGCGACCTTCACGACTCATGATAACGCAGAATTGCTGAGCAGAGACTGATAGCCAAATTCCACACACATGAGGATGGCCTCAACTGCAATCTTGAGTTCATATCACACTATCTGTAACCCCCACCATTTGGTCTGGGTTTGCAAAATCTCACTAACTAAATAGTCGATGATATTAATGTACTTGTTTTTATCCTACAGGTGCTTTGGTCCACCTTGTTGTCTAACGAGGGGCATACACGCGATGGGTCGTGAGAGGGCTGCTCTTGGATTTTTTTCGAGAGTATCCTAGTGCTTCACGTCGTTAGTGTACGCTTGACCTGGACCATTTGATGGGCAACACGACAGCTCAGTGACTATCGCTGTGCTGTGCAGATACATGGATTTGGGCCTGTGTCTGTGGGAGTTTGCGCATTCTCCCCGTGCTTGCGTGGGTTTTCTCCGGGTGCTCCGGTTTCCTCCCACATCCCAAAGATGTGCTCTTAGGCTAATTGGCAAAACAAATTCTCCCTAAATTGTCTCAAATTTGGTTTTTAATCCATAGATCTATAAACATGGACAGGGATCGCGGGTAGAGGTGGGAACATTGGGGTGGCGGCGTGGGCTCGTTGGGCCTAAGGGTCTGTTTCGAATGCTGTTTTTGTTCTTTGTTCTTTTGTTCTAACATGTCATGGATGGAGACAATCCACACTTCTTTAACCTGTCGTTAACCCTCTCTCTATTTGTATTGTCTGTACCTGTAAAGAGTTGATTACCTGTTAAGACTCACATTCCAACCATTATCTTGTAATTGAGTCTGTGTCTATGTATGCCCTGTTTGTGGACCCAACTCTCCACTCTCGTGACAAAGGGGCAACGCTTCGAAAGCTAGCAAATAAATCTGTTGGACTTTCAACTGATGTTGTGAGACTTCTTCCTGCATCTGACTACCAAAATAGTCAACATCTTTACCCAAGTCCTGAAGATGGTTGGGGGGGATTTTGCGCCCCGTTGTCGGTAGGCGAAAAAGCCATAGGGGGGACAAACATTCCAGCAGGAATCCCAAAATAGCCAGTGAGTTAGTTCTCCCCACCCCTCCATACCGCAATTAATGACATAACTGAGTTCCCACTATGAAAGATTAGGACCCTCATTACCACCTATTTGAATGTCATTAGTAGCATCCCAACGATGTTATCCTTGTCACGTTGGTGGGATTTACAAAAAGTTTTTTTTAACTTATTCATGGGACAGAGGTGTTGCTGGCTGGGCCAGCATTTATTGCCCATCCCTCGTTGCCCTTGGAGGGCAGTTAAGAGTCAATCGCATTGTTGTGGCTCTGGAGTCCCATGTAGGCCAGACCTAAATGGTGTGTCACCAGAGCTGAGGTGACACAGTGGTTAGCACTGCTGCCTCACAGTGAGGGATAAGGAAGGCAGATTTCCTTCCCTCACGGGACCAGATGGGTTTTTTTGACAATTGGCAATGGTTTCACAGTCACCAGTAGATTCTTAATTCCAGCTATCTTTTCTTGAATTCAAATTCTACCATCTGCCATGGCGGGATTCGAACCCAGGTCCCCAGAACATTAGCTGATTAATGGTCTGGCAATAATATCACTAGGCCATCGCCTCCCCAATCTGGATGAACAAGGGCCTGACAAAGACAACAGGCTCACAGGTAAGTACAGGAGGGAGAGGGTATTACCCAGTCAGCACCCTGATAGTGCCTCCTGATAGTGCCCCTGTACTGCCCCCTTGGCACTGCCAAGTAAGACTTCCATCTGGCAATGTTCAAGGTGAGGGGGTTCCTGGGGAGGGGGTCCCGTGTCTGTGGCAAGGATGCTTTTTCAGATTGTCCCCCTGACCTGTCAGGGGCTGAGGTTGCTGGAGGGGTGGGCTCACTCACAGTCTGTCCTGCTAGTGTGACACTGGGGGATCCCACCTCCTTTTTACTGTGTGTCTGATGAGGAAAACCAGCAGGGGTACACACTGGTCATCCTGCCTGAATTGACACATAGTTGATAACATGTCACACACGTAGGACAGGAATTGCTGGCTGAGCTCGGCCCAAAATAGGAAAATCCTGCCTGAGGTCAATGGACCTTTACATGCCCGACCTTCTCTCCACCTGCTACGATTTCCAAGGTGGGCAAAAAATGGGAACATTCCACCCACAGTATCTAAACAATTGAGGATCCAGCACTCCACTTTACCACATAAAAAAGGCCAATTTAGAATAGAATCCCTACAGTGCAGAAACAGACCATTCAGCCCATTGAGTCTGCATGAACCACAACCCCTATCCCTGTAGCCCTTCATATTTACTAACCCCCTGACACTAGGGTTAATTTACCATGCCCAATCAACCTAACCTGCACATCTTTAGACTGTGGAAGGAAACCGGAGCACCTGGAGGAAACCCATGCAGACATGGGGAGAATGTGCAAACTCCACGTAGACATTGGTCTGAGACTGGAATTGAATCCAGATCCCCAGCACTGTGAGGCAGCAGTGCTAACCACTGTGTCAACTCAGCTCTGTTTTCTGTTAGTCAGTGAGACGTTTATCCGTGTTAATGTATCATCCCAATAGCAGGAAGAGCTCTCTGTTACTGTCACCTTTACTGTGGCACCTTCTTGAATACTCCCTGGAAACCCAAATGAACAACATCTACTGCCTCTCCTTTAACCCTACTTGTCACATCCTCAAAAAACTCTGTCGAATTTTTCAAACAGGGTTTCACTTCCATTAAAGTCTGATGGTGCTGCAATTTAACAAATGTTTTGCCGCTGCCCAGATACAGAAATCAGATCTCCTCCCCTCCAAGCAGGACTGCCTCCTGACCTCCAGGCCCCTTCCCTCAGGATATTGGCATATTCAACACACAATTCCAAACAGAATCCATTCTGGACTCACAACGTTAGCTCTGTTTCTCTCTGCACAGACTTGTTGAGCATTTTGTGTTTTTATTTCAGATTTCCAGTGTCTGCACTATTTTACTTTTGTTCCAGCGTGCGAGAGATCTAATGGCTCAATCAGCTCAGCATTCCCAGGTAAGTGATCTTCCAAGGAAGTTCAACTTTATTTTGGAATAGATAAGAATTTGTGCTTGCTGAAATTGGATGGGCACGTTGATATCCAGTTTATCCTGGGGATGGGGTTGGAGTTGGCACTGTGTGCTAAAAAGACATCTGTTACGGAGACCATCTGGCAGGGATTGTGCGGAGTCTGAAGCTCACTGCACAACCCTCATTCCCCGACAATTAAGCTACATCACAACTTCCCTCCTGTGACCTTCGATAAGTTTGTTGGGTTTAATTAAACTTGAGGCTTCGCTGTCTGCCCGAGGGAGATTTTCCACTTGGAACCGGTGACAATAAAGCGCTGATACAACTCCAGGCTTTTCCAAACACCAGTCATTTCTGTGAGATTAAAGGTGTACGAGTTTGTTCACCAGCGGGAAAGTAGATTAATCTTCAAAGATGCAGCACTAGGAAAATGTTGCACAAATGATGCACAGCAGGAAAAAAGAACACACTTTGCTGAGGTGGCTTTTGCAATCTCAAAACCTTCTTGGGTTTTTGGCAGTTACATTTGTCATCACTGTTGTGATGTAGGCAAAATGAAATCGTGGCCAGATAATCTGGAATCAAGAATGTCCTGATAACCATAGAACTATTGTTGATTGTTGGAAAAATCATCCAGTTCACTAATGTCCTAAAGATCAGGCATGATCTTATTGAATGGCGGGGCAGGCTCGAGAGGCTATTCCTGCTCTTATTTCTTATGTACTTGGTCCTTCAGAGAAGGAAATCTGCCTTCCTTACCTGGCCTGGCCTATATGTGACTCAAGAGCCACAGCAATGACTGGCTGGCACAGTAGCACAGTGGGTTAGCACTGCTGCTTCACAGCTCCAGGGTCCTGGGTTTGATTCCTGGCTCGGTGTCACTGTCTGTGTGAAGTTGGGCGGCACGGTAGCACAATGGGTTAGTACTGCTGCTTCACAGCTCCAGGGTCCTGGGTTCGATTCCTGGCTTGGTGTCACTGTCTGTGTAAAGTTGGGCGGCACAGCACCACAGTGGTTAGCACTGCTGCTTCACAGCTCCAAAGTCCTGGGTTCGATTCCCCAGCTCGGGTCACTGTCTGTGTGGAGTTTGCACATTCTCCTTGTGTCTGCGTGGATTTCCTCCCACAGTCCAAAGATGTGCGGGTTAGGTTGATTGGCCATGCTAAGAAATTGCTCCTTAGCGTCTGGGGATTTGTAGGTTAGAGGGATTAATGGGTATAATATGTAAGGGTATGGGGGTAGTGTGTGGGTGGGATTGTGTTTGGTGCAGAGTCAATGGGCCGAAGGGCCTCTTTCTGCACAGTAGGATTCTATGAGACTCTCAACTGCCCTAGGGATGGGCAGTAAATGCTGCCAGCTTGGGGTGCCCATGTCCCATAATGAATAAAAAAAGCACTCTTGGCTGAGGGATATGTGACCAGGTGAACTTCCCGAATAGTGGTTTAGAATCTTTTACATTCTTTTGTGGACTGGGCTTTAGCTTAATACCTCATTTGAAAGACCTAAGCCTTTGACAGTAGAACAATCCCTCAATACTGTGCAGGGTTATCAGTCTGTGTCAAGTCTTTAGGGTAGGGTTTGACCTTATGACTTTCTGACAGAGATGACAGCTACTATATGTTAGAGTGTTAGACAATTCCAGCACGTGTCTAAAATCCATGGCCTACAGGAACGGAGAGATCTCATCTTCCAACCATACTTTTGGCTGCAGGAACACACAAAGGTGGTCATTGGGCAAGGAATGCTGAATAAGATGAGATTATCTGGATTTCTTGTCAGCGCTATCCCATGCTCACCGAAAAACTGGTATCAAATTGCAGGAATCACTTGTGATGTGTTTCTTTCTTCAGAATTCTCAAATGGAATTAGAAAGTTCCAACTGAGACTGATCGGCTGCCTGTGTCCAGTGAGAACGTGGAAGAGTTTGGAAGATTAGGATATTCTGCTGCTCACCTTCCTCCCCATCGAAATGCAAAAGTCATCATCTAACACCATCTTCATGTACAGGACTGACCTGGAATAGTGGTCTAATGAGAAGAGGCAAGCCCAAATTAAGGCTTAAACAGTTCATTTGTCTTGCAAGATTCCCTTGTGGGCGGGAAGTTTCAGGAACTTTTTCCAGGCCCCATGAGGAAACATTTGGACCTCTCAGATCCCAATCCAGCAGATCCCCAGTGGCCACATTGTGCCCCACAGCCTTACGTTATTCCTACCGGGTTCAAATGGAAGATAGATCATCACTATCTTACCAAGACTTATACATTCAAAATGCCCTGGCCTCTCACCAAACGAGGCACTTCCTTAGAAGAAACAAAATGGTGGAACAGCAGAGAGATGTCTACGGCGAATATAGGTCCTGGTAAGCCTCTGAGAATTTTGGGTGCAGTTCTGGGACATGCTGGGTGAAATAGTGAGTTAAAAGAAAAGGATTTGATTTCCCACACATAATTGGTGGGGCACTCCGGAAAAGTGTTCCACAACATGCCAGGATCGGTGATTCCCAGGAGAAATTCAATGATTTGGGCTGAAAAGGTAAACTTTTCTTTCTCAACTCTTATACATTCTACATAGCCTATCAAGTATTTCATTTCAGTTTTATTACCAACATCCCTGAAAGTTGGCAATCAAGTCGATAAGGTTGTTAAGAAGGCATACGGAGTCTTGGCTTTTATTGGTAGGGGAATTGAATTTCAGAGCCGCAACATTATGTTGCAACTGTACAAAACTCTAGTGCGGCCGCACTTGGAGTATTGTGTGCAGTTCTGGTCCCCACATTATAAGAAAGATGTGGAGGCATTGGAGAGGGTACAGAGGAGGTTTACCAGGATGTTGCCTGGTATGGAGGGAAGGTCTTATGAAGAGAGGCTGAGGGATTTGAGGTTGTTTTCATTAGAAAGAAGGCGGCTAAGAGGAGACCTTATTGAAACATATAAGATGATCAGATGATTAGACAGGGTGGACAGTGATAGCCTTTTTCCTAGGATGGAAAAAGCTAGCACGAGGGGACATAGCTTTAAATTAAGGGGTGGTGGTTATAGGACAAATGTCAGAGGTAGGTTCTTTACCCAGAGGGTGGAATGCCCTGCCTGCTGCAGTTGTAGATGCGCCAAGTTTTGGGGCGTTTAGGAGGTTAGTAGATAAGTTTATGGATGAAAAGGGAATGGTTTAGGTTAGAGGGTCATTGCTTTTTCTCAATTGGTCGGCGCAACATCGAAGGCCAAAGGGCGTGTTCTGCGCTGTAGCGTTCTATGTTCTATGTTCCTTTTGTCCCCTGCTATCCTTGCTCACTTAATCCAGCATGGAAGGGCTTCCACTCAAAGAACAAAAAGTCATAGAACCCTACAGTGCAGAAAGAGGCCCTTCGGCCCATCGAGTCTGCACTGACCTCAATCACCCCCAGGCCCTACCCCCATATCCCTACATATTATACCCACTAATCCCTCTAACCTACTCATCCCTGTACACTAAGGGATAGTTTCTTAGCATGGCCAATCAACCTAACCTGCACATCTTTGGACTGTGGGAGGAAACCGGAGCACCGCGAGGAAACCCACACAGACACGAGGAGAATGTGCAAACTTCACACAGACAGTGACCCGAGCTAGGAATCGAACCCACAAAGAAGAAAGCAAAAAAAGTCCAGGGCAGGAACAGGCCCTTCGGCCCCTCCAAACCTGTGTCAATCATGATACCCTAACTAAACTAAAAAATACCACCTGCCCTTACTCAGCCCATATCCCCCTATTCCTGTGCCCATCCAGTTGTCTCTTAAATATTACTAACGTGCCTGCTTCCACCACTTCTTCTGGCAGTGCATTCCATACACCCACCACTCTCTGCATTAAAAACTTCCTTTGCACATCCCCCTTAAACTTTCCCCCTCTCACCTTGAACCCACACCCCCGTGTAATTGATTCTTACACCCTGGGGAAAAGCCTCTGACTTTCCACTCTTTCTCTACCTCTCATAATTTTGTAGACGTCTAACAGGTCTCCCTTCAGCCTCCATCTTTCCAGTGGAAACAATCCTAGTTTATTCAATCTCTCCTCATGGTTAACACCCTCGAGACCAGGCAACTCCTTTACTCTCCCAGAAGCTGCCACCATCCCTCACAATCCTTACTCCTTCTCTTCCATTCTTGCTCTTCAGCATGGCATCATGGGATGATGGTTCTGTCATCAAAGCAAAAAATGATACAGCACAGAGGGAGCTCGTATCGATCCAAAGACACCTGGCGCCTTTTCTAATCCCTCCTTCCTGCATGGCCGACAGCCCTGCAGCTTCCAGCACTTAAGATGCAAATTCAGGTCCTTTTTCAAATGAGTTCAAGGTCTCTGCTCTCACTACCAACACAGGCAGTGAATTCCAGAGACCCACCACTCTCTGCGTAAAACCATTCTTCCTCATGTCCCCTCTAATCCTCTGCCACTTAGTTTGAATCTATTATGCTTAGTTTTTGAACAGTCTGCCTGGTTCTCCCTGTCCATTCTATCTCTATCCCTCAAAATTGGAGATGTTAGGGGTAAGTTTTTCACTCAGAGGGCGGTGAGTGAATGGAATGGGCTTTTAAGAGACTTCTGGATGAGTCCATGGGATTTAATGGGATTGGGAGTTACAGGTAGTTCTATGGCCTGATAAGTACTGATATGATTGGCGTAACTCGTGGGCCGAAGAGCCTGTTTGTGCTTTAGTGTTCTATGTTCTATTATCTAATTTTGTCTACCTCAGTCATGTCACACCTCAGCCTTCCCTATTCCAAGGAAAACAATCCCAGCCTCAGCAACCTCTCCTCGTAGCTACAATTCTCCAGCCCTGGCAATACTCAAGTAGATCTTCCCTGCATTCTCTCCAGAAAGATTCACCACATGACCCTGTATCCCATGGATTTTTACTTCTTTGACTTGTCTGTGTTGCTAAAATCCAGGTGGACAGCATCGACTGCACTACCTTCATCCATCCTCCCTGTCATTTCCTCAGAGAATTCAATCAAATTTGTAAGGCATGACCTTGCCTTAACAAAGCCACACTGACTTTCCCTGATTAGTCCATCCCTTTCTAAGTGCCAGTTTATCTGATCTCTCAGGATCGATTCCAACAAAATTCCCATCACCAAAGTAAGACTAACAGGCCTACAATTTTCTGGCAATTCCTTCATATCCTTTTTAAATGACAGAACCATATTTGCGTTCCTCCAGTCCTCTGGAACCTCACCCCGTGTTTAGCCAAGACTGGAAAATAATCCTCAGCATCTGCTATTTCCCCCCTGAGCTCCTCAACATCCAAGTGAATAATCCATCTGGCCCTGGCGACTCTTCCAGTTAGAAAGGTCACCTGGGTGTGTTTGGATTGACACGGACCCCTTTTGTGCTGTATCATTTCTATGTTCCTTGGTTTGATGAAGGAACCATCATCCCATGATGCCATGGGAAGAGCAAGAATGGAAGAGAAGGAGTTATTTAAGAAATATTTAGATGGGCACATGAACAGATTGGGAATGGAGGGGTATAGAAAACTGATTTAAAATAGGGATCATGAGCCTTGGGAGTCCCTGGGAAGTGAGTAAATAGATGATGGATTGATATTGATGTATTTGTTTTTATCCTACAGGTGCTTTGGTCCACCTTGTTGTCTAACGAGGGGCATACACGCGATGGGTCATAGAACATAGAACATAGAACATTACAGCACAGAACAGGCCCTTCGGACTTCGATGTTGTGCCGACCAAAATAAAAAGCAATGCCCCTCCTAACTAAACCATTCCCTTCTCATCCATATACTTATCAACTAACCTCTTAAACGCCACCAAACTTGGCGCATCTACAACAGCTGCAGGCAGGGCATTCCACTCCCTAATCACTCTTTGAGTAAAGAACCTACCTCTGATATCCGTCCTATAACTCATACCCTTAATTTAAAGCTGTGTCCCCTCGTGCTAGCTTTCTCCATCCTAGGAAAAAGGCTATCACTGTCCACCCTATCTAAAAACATAGAACATAGAACATAGAACATTACAGCACAGAACAGGCCCTTCGGCCTTCGATGTTGTGCCGACCAAAATAAAAAGCAATGCCCCTCCTAACTAAACCATTCCCTTCTCATCCATATACCTATCAACTAACCTCTTAAACGCCACCAAACTTGGCGCATCTACAACAGCTGCAGGCAGGGCATTCCACTCCCTAATCACTCTTTGAGTAAAGAACCTACCTCTGATATCCGTCCTATAACTATACCCCTTAATTTAAAGCTGTGTCCCCTCGTGCTAGCTTTCTCCATCCTAGAAAAAGGCTATCACTGTCCACCCTATCTAAACCTCTAATCATCTTATATGTTTCGATAAGGTCTCCTCTTAGCCGCCTCCTTTCAACGAAAACAACCTCAAATCCCTCAGCCTCTCTTCATAAGACCTGCCCTCCATACCAGGCAACATCCTGGTAAACCTCCTCTGTACCCTCTCCAATGCCTCCACATCTTTCTTATAATGTGGGGACCAGAACTGCACACAATACTCCAAGTGCGGCCGCACTAGAGTTTTGTACAGTTGCAACATGACGTTGCGGCTCCTAAATTCAATCCCCCTACCAATAAAAGCTAAGACTCCATATGCTTCTTAACAACTTTATCCACTTGACTGCCTACTTTCAGGGATCTATTGACACATACACCAAGATCCTTCTGTTCCTCAACACTATTAAGAGCCCTACCATTAGCCCTATACTCTACACATTTATTGTTCCTGCCAAAGTGCATTACCTCACACTTTTCCACATTAAACTCCATTTGCCACCTCTCGGCCCAGCTCTGCAACTTGTCCAAGTCACTCTGCAAACTATAACACCCCCCTCACTATCTACCACTCCACCGACTTTAGTGTCATCTGCAAATTTACTAATCCATCCTTCAATACCCTCATCCAGATCATTTATAAAACTTACAAACAGCAGGGGCCCCAAAACAGACCCCTGAGGCACACCACTCGTCACCGAACTCCACGATGAATATCTCCCATCAACCACCACCCTCTGTCTTCTATCTGCCAGCCAATTTCTAATCCAATTAGCTAAATCACCCTCTATTCCACACATCTGCATTTCTGTAGAAGTCTTCCATGGGCCACCTTATCAAACGCCTTACTAAAGTCCATATATACTACATCAACCGCCTTACCCCCATCCACCTCGCTGGTCACTTTCTCAAAAAACTCAATGAGGTTAGTAAGGCATGACCTACCCTTCACGAAACCATGCTGACTATCCCCAATCAATTCATTTCTCTCCAAATAACTATAAATCCTATCCCTAATAATTCTCTCCAATACCTTGCCCACCACAGAAGTAAGACTCACTGGCCTATAATTCCCAGGAAGGTCTCTCTTCCCCTTCTTAAACAATGGGACCACATTCGCCATCCTCCAGTCCTCCGGAACCACACCCGTAACCAACGAGGACCTGAAGATCAGAGCCAGAGGCTCTGCAATCTCCTCTCTTGCCTCCCAGAGAATCCTAGGGTAAATCCCGTCCGGCCCAGGGGACTTATCCAACTTCAAACCCTCGAGAATTTCTAACACATCCTCCCTATCTACTACAATACTCCCCAATTTGCAACCCTGTACCTCAGTGCTCTCCACAGCTACATTTCCAGCACTCTGCGTGAATACCGAAGAGAAATATTTATTCAGTGCCTCACCAATCTCTTCAGGCTCCACGCACAACTTCCCACTGCTGTCTATGACTGGCCCTAATCTTGCCCTAACCAATCTTCTATTCTTAACATATCGAAAGAAAGCTTTAGGATTCTCCTTAATCCTATCAGCCAACATCTTCTCGTGTCCCCTTTTAGCTCTCCTCAATTCACTTTTTACCTCCTTCCTAGCTAATCTATAGCTATCCATTGCACTACCTCTAATCATCTCTCACGTGAGTCGTGAGAGGACTGCTCTTGATCTTTTTTGAGAGTATCCTACGCTTCACGTCGTTAGTGTACGCTTGACCTGACCTTCTGATGGGCAACGCGACAGCTCAGTGACTATCGCTGTGCTGTGCAGATACATGGATTTGGGCCTGTGTCTGTGGGAGTTTGCGCATTCTCCCCGTGCTTGCGTGGGTTTTCTCCCAACCCCAAAGATGTGCTCTTAGGCTAATTGGCAAAACAAATTCTCCCTAAATTGTCTCAAATTTGGTTTTAAATCCACTGATCTATAAACTTGGACAGGGATCGCGGGTAGAGGTGGGAACATCAGGGTGGCGGCGTGGGCTCGTTGGGCCGAAGGGCCTGTTTCCCGTGCTGTTTTGTTCTTTGTTCTTTGTTCTTTGAGTAAGGGTTGTGAAATTGGTACAGCTTCTGTGAGAGTAAGGATGTGGCCTAGTCTCAAGGGTGTTAGGCATGAAGAGAGATTGAATAAACTAGGATTCCAACTCCTCTAACATAAACTCCTGGAATCATAGAACCATAGAAAATTACAGCTCAGAAACAGGCCTTTTGGCCCTTCTTGTTTGTGCCGAACCATTTTTTGCCTAGTCCCACTGACCTGCACTTGGACCATATCCCTCCACACCCCTCTCATCCATGAACCTGTCCAAGTTTTTCTTAAATGTTAAAAGTGATCCCGCATTTATCCGGCAGCTCATTCCACACTCCCACCACTCTCTGCGTGAAGAAATTCCTAATATTCCCTGTAAACTTTTCTCCTTTCACCCCTAATGCTTTTTTTTCCCCCTAGCCTCAGTAGAATAGAACTAACACTTCCTCACTCATTCTGCTTGGTTTATACAATACCTCACACTGTTCCTCTTAGATTAGTAAATCTGCATCATTCCCTTTCCTATGCGAATATGGAAACAACAATGCATTTAAAACTTTTCCTATATCCTCTGCATCTTCACACAAGTTCCCTTCTTTATCTCTGATAGTTTCCACTTTTTTCCTTAACTATCCTTTTGCTCTTTGCATACTGGGAAAACATCTCTGAGTTTTTCTTAATCTTGTTTGCTAAGTTTTTTCACTTTGATTCCCTATTTCTTTTTTGATTCCTGTACTTTCTCTATTCCTCTAGGCTATCTGCAGTGTTGCATTTTTTTAAACATCATAAGTTTTCTTTTTCTGTTTAATCCTCCTCAGTATTTTTTCTAAAAATCCACGGGGGTCTGGATTTGTCAGTACCATTCATATTTTTGGAGGGAATATGTCTGCTTTGTACCCTAAGGACCTCACTTATTCGTGCCTCCCTCTGGTTTACTGCTGATTTATCCTTCAGCAGTCTTTGATATAGAATCATAGAACCCTACAGTGCAAAAAAAAGGCCCTTTGGCCCGTCGTATCTGCATCGAGCACAGTCCCACTCATACCCTATCCCCAAATCCCTACGCATTTACCCTCCAAACCCTCTAACCTACACATCCCAGGACACTAAGGGACAATTTATCACGGCCAATTAACCTAACCCGCACATCTTTGGACTGTGGGAGGCAACCGGAGCACCCAGAGGAAACCCACACAGACATGAGGAGAATGTGCAAACTCCACTCAGACAGTGACCCGAGCCGGGAATCAAACCCAGGTCCCTGGAGCTGTGAAGCAGCAGTGCTAACCCACTGTGCTACTGTGCCGGTCTTGTGCACACCTCATCCAAGTCCCTTCTCATTCCTACAACATTTGCCTTCCCCCGTTTAAAACTTTTACTCCTGATTTATCTCTGTCCTCTTTCATAATAGTACTAAATCTAATTAAATTGTGGTCAGTATCCCTGATCACTTCATCCACTTCCCCTTTTCCATTTCCCACGACCAAATCCAAAACTGCATTTCCCCTCGTTGGACTTGTCATTTTTTTTAATTATTAGATGCAGTACACGATTCTTTTTTCACCCCGAATGCCTCTCATATTGTCTGAAACTCAGTCAATATTGGGGCTGTTAAAGTCTATCTATTATTGCCCTCTTGTTCCTACAGATAGAAATTAGTCTACATATACATTCTTCTATCTCATCATAGAATCATGGAATTATAGACCCCTATAGTGCAGAAAGAGGCCCTTCTCTCTCCCTCTCACTATTGGTGAGTCTGTAATTTACTCCGAACAGTGTGAATGCCTTTTTGTTATTCCTAAACTCAACCCTAAAGCTTCATTTGTTAATACATTTAGTACATCATCCTTTCTCAGAATTGGAATTAATTCTGTAACCAATAATGTTAGTCTCCCCCTTCTTTTCTGTCTCTGAAAACTCTATATTGAGCTATCAATTTTGTCCCTCTTTTAGCCTGTTATGTTTCTGTTATTGTGACAACATCCTACTTCTATGTGTCTATCTGTGTCTTTATCTAAGCTGCCTTGTTTGTAATACTCCGTGCATTGATGTTCAACTCTTTCAATTTCTTTTGCTGGACGCTTTTTAACCCATGTTTCCTTTTCCTTTCTGAATCGCTGACTACATCACTAACTAATGTGCCACCTCTTGTTTTCTAGTCTGAATCACACTAATCTAAGCCTATCCTTTGGTTCCCATCCCCTGCCGAACTCATTAATAAATCACTTTAACCTGGTGTTGTGAGACTTCTCACTGTGCTTACATCAGTCCAACGCCGGCATCTCCCCATCATGAGTTTTTTGAAAAAGTGACTAAGGAGGTGGATAGGGGTAAGGCGGTTGATGTGGTATATATGGACTTTAGTAAGGCGTTTGATAAGGTGGCCCATGGAAGACTTCTGCAGAAAATGCAGATGTATAGGATAGAGGGTGATTTAGCTAATTGGGTTAGGAATTGGCTAGCTGATAGAAGACAGAGGGTGGTGGTTGATGGGAGATATACATTGTGGAGTTTGGTGACAAGTGGTGTACCTCAGGGGTCTGTTTTGGGGCCCCTGCTGTTGGCAATTTTTATAAATGATCTGGATGAGGGTATTGTAGGATGGATTAGTAAATTTGCAGATGACACTAAAGTCGGTGGAGTGGTAGATAGTGAAGACGGGTGTTCTAGTTTGCAGAGAGACTTGGACAAGTTGCAGAGCTCGGCCGAGAGGTGGCAAATGGAGTTTAATGTGGAAAAGTATGAGATAATGCACTATGGCAGGAATAATAAATGTGTAGAGTATAGGGCTAATGGTAGGATTCTTAATAGTCTTGATTAACAGAGGGATATTGGTGTATTTGTGCATAGATCCCTGAAAGTAGGCAGTTAAGTCGAGAAGGTTGTTAAGAAGGCATATGGAGTCTTAGCTTTTATTGGTAGGGGGATTGAATTTTGGAGCCGCAATGTCATGTTGCAACTGTACAAAACTCTAGTGCGGCCGCACTTGGAGTATTGTGTACAGTTCTGGTCCCCGCATTATAAGAAAGATGTGGAGGCATTGGAGAGGGTACAGAGGAGGTTTACCAGGATGTTGCTGGTATGGAGGGCAGGTCTTATGAAGAGAGGCTGAGGGATTTGAGGTTGTTTTCGTTAGAAAGGAGGCGGCTAAGAGGAGACCTTATCGAAACATATAAGATGATTAGAGGTTTAGATAGGGTGGACAGTGATAGCCTTTTTCCTAGATGGAGAAAGCTAGCACGAGGGGACACAGCTTTAAATTAAGGGGTGATAGTTATAGGACGGATATCAGAGGTAGGTTCTTTACCCAAAGGGTGGTTCGGGAGTGGAATGCCCTGCCTGCAGCAGTTGTAGATGCGCCAAGTTTGGTGGCGTTTTAAGAGGTTAGTTGATAAGTATATGGAAGAGAAGGGAATGGTTTAGTTTGGAGGGGCATTGCTTTTTATATTGGTCGGCGCAACATCGAAGGCCAAAGGGCCTGTTCTGTGCTGTAATGTTCTATGTTCTATGTTCTATATCTGTTGTTGGTACCGCAAATCGTTCAAAGTAGAGAGGTCTCCAGAAAGATCACACACATCTACACGGGCAGGATCCATGTGATGAAGAAGCAGTTTGTGATTCCATATAAACCTGTTGGGCTTTATAGAACATAGAACATTACAGCGCAGAACAGGCCCTTCGGCCCTCTATGTTGCGCCGACCAATTGAGAAAAAGCAATAACCCTCTAACCTAAACCATTCCCTTTTCATCCATAAACCTGTCCACTGACCTCTTAAATGTCCCAAAACTTGGCGCATCTACAGCTGCAGCAGGTAGGGCATTCCATACCCTTACCACCCTCTGGGTAAAGAACCTACCTCTGATATCCGTCCTATAACTACTACCCCTTAATTTAAAGCTATGTCCCCTCGTCCTAGCTTTCTCCATCCTAGGAAAAAGGCTATCACTATCCACCCTATCTAAACCTCTAATCATCTTATATGTTTCGATTAGGTCCCCTCTTAGCCGCCTCCTTTCTAACGAATACAACCTCAAATCCCTCAGCCTCTCCTCCTAAGACCTGCCCTCCATACCAGGCAACATCCTGGTAAACCTCCTCTGTACCCTCTCCAATGCCTCCACATCTTTCTTATAATGTGGGGACCAGAACTGTACAAAATACTCCAAGTGCGGCCGCACTAGAGTTTTGTACAGTTGCAACATGACATTGCGGCTCCGAAATTCAATTCCCCTACCAATAAAAGCTAAGACTCCGTATGCCTTCTTAACAACCTTATCGACTTGATTGCCAACTTTCAGGGATCTATGCACATATCCACCAAGATCCCTCTGTTCTTCAACACTATTAAGAGTCCTACCATTAGCCCTATACTCTATACATTTGTTATTCCTGCCAAAGTGAATTACCTCACACTTTTCCGCATTAAACTCCATTTGCCACCTCTTGGCCCAGCTCTGCAACTTATGTTGAGAGACTTCTTACCGTGCTTATTTAAAACCTCCTCAACAGAACTAGCAAAAGCCCCCAGGAGGCGATTGGTCCCAAGTTTGCCTAGGAATAACCCATCCGTCTTAAACAGATCCCACCTTCCCCAGAGCCGGTACCAGTGCCTCAAGAACCTAAAGGCCTCCCTGGTACACCATTTCTCCAGCTGTGCCTTCATCCGAGCTATCCTCTTAGTCTTGCTCTGGCTAACACTAGGGGTAAGCCTCAGATTACTACACTTGAGATCCTGCATTTTACTTTATTTCCTAAGTGTGTCATTGATACCTATGTGTACAAAGAGCACTGGCTGTTCACCCTTCCTAATGTGATTCTAATTGTGGGTGGGGGGCAGCACGGTAGCACAGTGGGTTAGCACTGCTGCTTCACAGCTCCAGGGTCCTGGGTTCAATTCCCGGCTCAGGTCACTCTCTGTGTGGAATTTGCACATTCTCCTCATGTCTGACTGGGTTTCCTCCGGGTGCTCCGATTTCCTCCAGGGATGTATGGGTTTTGTTGATTGGCCATGCTAAGAAATTGCCCCTTAGTGTCCAGGGATGTGTAAATTAGAGGGATTAGTGGGTATAATATGTGGGTAAGGCCTGGGAGGAATTGTGTTCGGTGCAGACTCAATGGGCCGAAGGGCCTCTCGAGGAAACCGGAGCACCCGGAGAAAACCCACGCAAGCATGGGGAAAATGTGCAAACTCCCGCAGACACTGCCCCAAATCCGTGTATCTGCACAGCACAGTGATAGTCACTGAGCTCTGGATTTGGATTATCATTGTGGCAGTGGTTGGGATTTGGATGTAGATTTGCCCTGAGCTTGGGATTGGGTTGGGGGTTTACATTTTAAATTGGGTTCAGCTTGAATCTGGGTTTAGAGTGGGGTTAAAATTGGAGGCAGGGGATGGGTTTCAGGTTCAGAGTTTTGGAGCGGGGTTGGATTAAGCCCTGATTTTACCGGCAACTGATTCTCCTTCTCCAGAATGCCCTGCAGCTGTTGCTCTGACTCTGGCAGCAGGGAAGCAACATAAATAACATCTTGGATTCAAATCTGCAGCTACAGAAGTGCCTATCTGTTCCAAAGTCACTCATTTTCCTCCCCTTCTGAGCAGCAGAACCAACCAGGTACTACTTTGCCTGTTGCTGCTCGCCATCCCCCCTCCACCCCCGATAGCATCCAAAGCAGTCTTTCTGTTTGAGAGTTGGGGCAGGGGGGGATGACCACTCTCTGTGGAATGATTTCTGTGGTCAGGTTTGTTCTCAGTTCTCCCCACAAGATGTTCTCCATCCCGACTCAACCGGGTCAGTTCATCAAGGCTGAAGTTCAAACCCTCCAGAATTCCCCAGCAACCTGAGAGTTTTAAATCAAAATGCTGTCTCAACCCTTCAGCCATGACCCAAATATAACCCAAACCAAGATTCAAAAGAGATAATGCTGGAAAATCTCAGCAGCATCTATAAGGAGAGAAAAGAACTGATGTTTTGAGCTTTGGCAAAGGATTGTCTGGACTTTTTCTTTTCTCTCCTTGCAGATGCTGCCAGACCTGCTGAGATTTTCCAGCATTTTCTCTTTTGTATTTAGATTCCAGCATCCGCAGCTTTTATCAAGCCTCAGTTCAAACCCAATTTGCAACCAAGTCCAACCCCAACCCACAATCAAACTCTAAAGCCAAGTAAGGTGCAAAACCAAACCTTAATCCCGACCCAGTGCCACTGACAACCAAAACTTACACCTCAGATCGGCCACATCCCCAACTCAGCAAAACCCAACTAACAGTCTATCATACCACTCAAACTTAACCCAACGCAAACTTCAACTCATTCGAAACTCAACCCCAATCCATAGAATCCCTACAGTGTAGAAGGAGGTCATTTGGCCCATCAAACCTGCACTGAACTTTCCAAGGAGCATTCTGCCTACATCAACCAAGGCTCAACCCAAACTGGATGAGTGCCCGCCTGTCTGATCCCTCCAGCCCAACCAAACCCAAATCCCTTCCGAAACCAGCACTTGAGACTCAGGCTGGAATTTTATTGGAACGCCTGCCTGACACTTGTAATATTGCGCCCGATCCTGTTTTGTGAGCTTGCCCGCCCCAGAAGCAACCCCAGGGGGTTGCCGGTAACATCAGGGTTTCAAATCCAACCCCCTTCCAAAACTCCGTACCTAAAACCCATCCCCCGCCTCCAACTTTAACCCCACTCTAAACCCAGATTCAAGCTGAACCCAACATAAAATGTAAACCCCCAACCCCAATCCCAAGCTCAGAACAAATCTACGTTCAAATCCCAACCACTGCCACAATGATAATCCAAATCCACAGCTCAGTGACTATCGCTGTGCTGTGCAGATACATGGATTTGGGCCTGTGGGAGTTTGCACATTCTCCCTGTGCTTGCGTGGGTTTTCTCTGGGTGCTCCAGTTTCCTCCCACATCCCAAAGATGTGCTCTTAGGTTGATTGGTGTAGCAAATTGTCCCTAAATTAGTTCTCCCTCAATCTTCCCCAATAGGGGTAGACAAAGGTCATAGGTAGAGAAGGGCACTCAAAATAAGGTTCATAAGATGTTGAGAGGAATAGATAGGGTGGATTCTCAGAGGCTATTTCCCAGGGCTGAAATGGTTGCTACGAGAGGACACAGGTTTAAGGTGCTGGGGGGAAAGTACAGAGGAGATGTTAGAGGTACGTTTTTCACTCAGAGAGTGGTGAGTGAATGGAATCGGTTGCCATCAGTGGTGGTAGAGGCGAACTCGCTGGGGTCTTTTAAGAGACTTCTGGAAGAGTACATGGAATTTAATGGGATTGGGAGTTACAGATAGGTCTATGGTCTGGTAGGTATAGATATGATCGGCACAACTTGTGGGCCGAAGGGCCTGTTTGTGCTGTAGTGTTCTATGTTCTATAATGTTAATATGGTGGCGTGGGCTCGTTGGGCCGAAGGGCCTGTTTCCCGTGCTGTATTGTTCTTTGTTCTTTGAGTCAATCTCTCTAGAAATCACTATTGCCTATCCAACTGCCTGTGACCAGTTAGAACTGGGGATGAAGATAAGTGAGATATCGAGCAAGTGGAGCCATTCTAAAGACCAAGAGAGGTGATGGACAGGTTCGCCCTGTCAATAACATGGTTGTTTGAGTTTGGGATATATTTGAAATGTGAGATATCTGTGGACCCTGAGTTGGGCTGTGCTTGTATCTCGCAACACACAATGGTTAATCACCTTTCTGCTAATCTCTGTGCTAATTACAGTATGAAAGATCATTTTCATGACAAGTGAATAATGAGGAGAGCTATTGCTCAGAGTGCAGCAACGCAGTTAATATATTCAGAGACATTCCAATTTCATGGTTGTCTCTCAGCTCTGCTAATTTACTTTGAACAAGGCAGTTCTCTCAAGACACCGGAACAGTGAAACATTACAAATGTTCAGTTGGCGTTGGAGCTGACGATCTGATAGAGGATATTAACCGCTGCTCCTGTGTGTTGTAAACAATCAATACACTGTTTCCAGGAGTCCGCTGCTTGTTCACTGAGGCAGATTATCACTCTTGTTTTGTGGGATTATGGAGTCAGCTGAGGCACAGTGTTGGGGAATGTGTGTTGTGGCCAATTGATTGGGAAATCTGTGTTTGAACTCCTATTGATGAAATACCCCCTGAAAAACAACTCACTTATCACTTCTGATCCTCCAATTGAACATCCTGCTTGTCCTTTGAGATACAAAAGTCTGAGGTCACGCCCCAACCGACTCAAGAACAGCTTCTTCCCTGCTGCTGTCAGGCTTTTGAAGGGACCTACCTCGCACTAAGTTGATCTTTCTCTACAGCCTAGCTGTGATTGTAACACTATATTCTGCAGTCTCTCCTTTCCTTCTCCATGAATGGTATGCTTTATCTGTACAGTGCAGAAGGAAGAATACTTTTCACTGTATGTTAATACATGTGTCAATAAATCAAATTGAAAAATTCCACTGAAAGGTCATTAGACTGAACACTATAAATGCTGCCAGAGCTACTAAGTGCTTTCAGAACTTCCTGTTTCCATTTTAAACCGAAATTCTATTTGTCTAACTCCCTCATGTTGCTAAGTTTAGTAACATCTCCTGTATTGTCGTCTCAACCCACCCCCACCACTCCCTTGTGTTACTGACTCTATCACTACTGATGTTAATCAAATTAATAACAAGGTGCCAAATCTTCCTGCCCTTTTGCTTTAACCAGTCCCCAATTTTTGTCACTTGCTATTTGCCTATTCAATTTGAATATACTCCAACTTGAGGGACAAAGTGAAAATGGTTGAAAGCTTCAAGTTTTTAGGTGTCCAGATCACCAACAACCTGTCCTGGTCTCCCCCATGCCGGCATTATAGTTAAGAAAGCCCCACTAACATCTCTACTTTGCCAGGAGAAATTTAGCATGTCAGCTATAACTCTCACCAACATTTAAAAATGCACTGTAGAAAACATTCTTCCTGATCATATCGCAGCTTGGTGTGGGCTCCTGCTCTGCCCAAGATTGCAAGGAACTACAAAAGATTGTGAATGTAGCCCAATCCATCGCGCAAACCAGCCTCCCGTCCATTGACTCTGTCTACACTTCCCGCTGCCTTGGAAAAGCAGCTGGCATATTTAAGGACCTCCACACATCCTGGACATTCTCTCTTCCACCTTCCTCCATCAGAAAAAAGATACACAAGTCTTGGAACCAACTCAAGAACAGCTTCTTCCCTGCTGCTGTCAGACTTTTGAATGGACCTACCTTGCATTAAACCCATCCTTTACATTCTAGCTGTGTATGTAACCCTACATTCTGCATTCTCTCCTCTCCTTCTCTATGAACAGTATGCTTTGTTTGTACAGCACGCAAGAAAGAACACTTTTCATTGCATGTTAATACGTGTGACAATAAATCAAATCAAATAAATTTCCGATCAATGGACTGAATGCTTGCTCTCTATAAATGCTGCCAGAGCTGTTTCCAAGAGGGATCTTGGTGTGTATGTGCATAGATCCCTGAAAGTAGGAGTCAGGTCGAGAAGGTTGTTAAGAAGGCATATGGAGTCTTGGCTTTTATTGGTAGAGGGATTGAATTTCGGAGCCGCAACGTCATGTTGCAACTGTACAAAACTCTAGTGCGGCCGCACTTGGAGTATTGTGTGCAGTTCTGGTCCCCACATTATAAGGAAGATGTGGAGGCATTGGAGAGGGTACAGAGGAGGTTTACCAGGATGTTGCCTGGTATGGAGGGCAGGTCTTATGAGGAGAGGCTGAGGGATTTGAGGTTGTTTTCGTTAGGAAGGAGGAGGCTAAGAGGGGACCTGATCGAAACATATAAGATGATTAGAGGTTTAGATAGGGTGGACAGTGATAGCCTTTTTCCTAGGATGAAAAAGCTAGCACGAGGGGACACAGCTTTAAATTAAGGGGTGATAGTTATAGGACGGATATCAGAGGCAGGTTCTTACCCAAAGGGTGGTTCGGGAGTGGAATGCCCTGCCTGCAGCAGTTGTAGATGCGCCAAGTTTGGTGGCGTTTAAGAGGTTAGTTGATAAGTATATGGAAGAGAAGAGAATGGTTTAGTTTGGAGGGGCATTGCTTTTTATATTGGTCGGCGCAACATCGAAGGCCGAAGGCCTTCTGTGCTGTAATGTGCAGCACATATTCTGTGCTGTAATGTTCTATGTATGTTCTATAAAACTTCCTGGTTTCATTTTAAGCTGTAATTCTATTTGCCTTAGTGCAACTCCCTCATGTTGCTGTGTTTAGTAATATTTCCTGTATGGTCTTCGCAATTACCAGCCCACCACTCCCTTGTGTTACTGACTCTACCACTACTGATGTTAATCAAATTAATAACATGGTGCCAAACCTTCTTCTCTCTTTATGCAGTCCCCTCAGGGCTGAGAACGACTCTCTGCCACTCTGTGGCCAGGGATCCTGAGGTAGGTTGGTTCTACACACTCTGCCTAAGGCAGGGCAGGTAGTGTTTGGAGAGGCAAGAGGGTGGGGTGCTTGGATTTTGGTCCATTCCCTGCGCTGTTTAGCGCTTAACCTCCATCTGTGTCTGTTGGAGGTGTTCAAAATGGTTGACATCTTTGCGGATTCTTCTTTACCATTTTGGGTGGTCTCAGACGGGAGATTTCCACAAACTGATGGAGATATTGTGTTTTTACAGGGATGCTTTGAGGACCATAGAACCATAGAAAATTACAGCTCAGAAACAAGCCTTTTGGCCCTCCTTGTCTGTGCCGAACCATTTTTTGCCTAGTCCCACTGACCTGCACTTGGTCCATATCCCTCCACAAGCCTCTCATCCATGAATCCGTCCAAGTTTTTCTTAAATATTAAAAGTGACCCCTCATTCACCACTTCATCCGGCAGCTCATTCCACACTCCCACCGCTCTGTGTGTGAAACAGCCCCCCCCAATATTCCCTTTAAACTTTCCTCCTTTCACCCTTAACCCGTGCCCTCTGTTTTTTTTTTCTCCCCTAGCCTCAGTGGAAAAAGCCTGCTTGCATTCACTCTATCGATACCCATCAAAATCTTATACACCTCTATCAAATCTCCCCTCATTCTTCTACGCTCCAGCGAACAAAGTCCTAATCTATTTAATCTCTCTCTGTAACTCAGTTCGATGGGCTGAATGGCCACCTTCTGCACTGTCAAGATTCTATGATTGCTCACAAAATGTCATTCCTGCTGAGATGATAATCAGCTCTCATTATCTCCACAGGGAATGCCAATTGATTTATGCTTTTAATGCACAGGTCTTATTTAAAGTTGAATACTTCTGTAAATTATTTGAGGTTTTCCTCCATAATATGACAAATTATATCATTGAATTTGGGGAAAGCAATCGGAAGGGATAAACACTAAGCGCACACATAAACACACACACATACTTCAGCACGTGTGTGCATTTGCATACAAACATGCCCAAGCATGTACACGTGCGTGGACACACACATGAACAACACCAACTGTCTAATTGGACAGAACATTGACATTCAGTCATTGACAAACAGCAACCAATGCTTTACTTTATTTATGAAGCAGCTCAGTTGCAAACACCCATGTTGCCTTGAAAAGATTGCAGAAACTAGCTTTTGATTTCAAAGAAACTTCTGGAACTTTCGCCATCTGCAACTTGCCTATCAATTCGTTGAAATTAGGTGCAGTGACCTAGCTTTCTAACTAGATGTTGAGATTTGATTGAAGAAAGAGGGTTTGTCTATACAATCAAAGTCACAAAAAAAGGGACATTTGTGATTATCTAATGAGCACAGATCATAGATTCATAAAATCCCTACAGGACAGAAGGAGACCATTCGGCCCATCGAGTCTGCACCGATCACAATCCCACCCAGGCCCTAACTCCAATAGCTACATATATTTACCCTGATACTAGGGTCAATTTAGCATGGCAATTAACTGAATGCACACACCTTTGGAGAGATCTGAAGTTACACAGAAACATGGGGCTGTGACAGATATAGCCCAGATTGTGCCAGTGTTACCGTATTGTTAGGAGCAATGTTCTCAGCCTGCGTTCTCACATCCTCACACCCAAATGAGATATAATACAGTAAGTGGATGCGCCAAGAATTGGGAGCAATTTATTGTGTTTAATTGCTTTGTTAAGCTTGTTAACTGATTGAAATAACATCTACTGGGGGCAATAAAACGCTCAGAGTGTGTGAATCACACCAGGTGGGAATCTCAGTTTCTCACTGAAAGATTGGAAGGGTGGATTAAAATTCCCCTGCTAGGTGTTTAAACTCAATGATCGAGGCTGCTGTGACAGCTGCCAATATTTGTGTTTCCAGTTGCTGCTTTGAGGTGTAATTTACATTATTTAGACCCTCAACTGTACCTCCACTGTTAGCAGCATAGTTATACATTTCAGCAAGACCCTGGATATATTCACCTCTGGATGTATTCAACAGATTGCCTTTGCCCCAAACAGTAGTATCACCCAACAGTTTGACAAGAGAGAGTGCTGGCGGCATCTGTAACAACCCAAGAATTTCCTTCTCTGTTGTGGAATCCCATCATAGAGAGATTCCCAGAGGTTTCTCTATTTAGGATTCACTCCCCCTTCCCCTGGACAACAGCTCTCAACAAGATGTCACTAGTACCAATGGCTACTTTAAATATTTAGTTAAAATCCAGGACTTTTATTAAATGGTATAGATAGAGTAAACAGGGTTAAGCTTTTTCCTAGGATGGACTTGAATACCATGAGGGGTCACAGGCTTAGGGTGAGGGGGGTAAGGCATAATTTGGATGCTAGAGGGAATTTTTTCACACAGAGGGTGGTAGGTGTATGGAATGCGCTGCCAAGTAAAGTGGTGGAGGCAGGTACTCTGGAGTTATTTAAGAAATACTTAGATGGGCACATGAACAGAATGGGAATGGAGGGGTATAGAAAACTGATTTAAATAGGGATCATGAGCCTTGGGAGTCCCTGGGAAGTGTGTAAATAGATGATGATATTGATGTACTTGTTTTTATCCCACAGGTGCTTTGGTCCACCTTGTTGTCTAACGAGGGGCAGACACGCGATGGGTCGTGAGAGGGCTGCTCTTGGATTTTTTTTCAAGAGTATCCTAGTGCTTCACATCGTTAGTGTATGCTTGACCTGGACCATTTGATGGGCAACGCGACAGTTCAGTGACTATCGCTGTGCTGTGCAGATACATGGATTTGGGCCTGTGTCTGTGGGAGTTTGCGCATTCTCCCTGTGCTTGCTTGCGTTTTCTCTGGGTGCTCTGGTTTCCTCCCACGTCCCAAAGATGTGCTCTTAGGCTAATTGGCAAAACAAATTCTCCCTAAGTTGTCTCAAATTTGGTTTTTAATCCATAGATCTATAAACCTAGACAGGGATCGCGGGTAGAGGTGGGAACATCAGGGTGGCGTAACGGGCTCGTTGGGCCGAAGGGCCTGTTTCCCGTGCTGTTTTGTTCTTTGGTCTTTATATGTTATAAGGATTTGAACAGAAAGAGACCTCTAACCTAAAATATCCCAATGTTATCCATATGCCTATCCAATGATCCTTTGAATGCCCTTAAAGTTGGCAAGTCCACCACTGCTGCAAGCCGTGTGGGGCGCGGGACGTAGTTTAATACATTTCTGTCTGAGTCTACAAACTGCACATTGATCGATTGCCAGTTTCTTGACTGCTTTGTCGTTTGATTTTAACAACATCCTGGATCTCCTTCAGAACGAGATGACTCCAACTCCAACATCTGACATGATTGTCCTCAAACAACGTACGTTCATTGGGATCTGTCCGAAAGGCCTTGTAGTTTTTATGGACAGTATTACTTTTTTGCAGTATGCAGACCGTCAGCAATAATGCCTCCAATCTCCAGTGGAGCATTTGCATTCAATGTCCCACAATGAGCAGCACGGTGGCACAGTGGTTAGCACTGCTGCCTCACAGCGCCATGGACCCAGGTTCAATTCCGGCCTCGGATCACTGTCTGCGCGGAGGTTGTACATTCCACTGCGTGGGTTTCCTCCGGGTGCTCCAGTTTCCTCCCACACTCCAAAGATGTGCGCATTAGGTTGATTGGCTGCGCTAAAATTGCCGCTTAATGTCAGAGGATTAGCAACGTAAAAATGTGAGGTTATGGGGTTAGGGCTTGTGTAGTATTGTTGGTGTAGGCTTGATGGGTTGAATGGTCTCCTTCTGCACAGTAGGGACTCTATAGCTCAAACTCTATTACCTTGCCCAGCCTGGAATCATCACGGGTAACGTTCCCAGAGCAAAATCCTCCATTTGTCTCAGGCAGGATTTTACAATCTTGCCCAAGCATAGCAGTAAAATCCTGTCTTATGATTCTATTCAATGATCTATTAGTACCCTCTAGTTCTTGTTTCCTTTCTAAGTGGAAAGAATCTCTCTGCCTCTATCTTGTCTAGCCCCTTCATTATCTTATATGTTCCTATAAGATCTCCCCTCACTGCTAAACTAAACTGCAATGAGTACAGACCCAGTCTATTCAATCTCTCCTCATAGGCTAACCCCCTCATCTCCGGTATCAGCCTGGTGAACCTTCTCTGCACTTCCTCCAAGGCCAATATATCCTTCCACAAATAAGAGAAGTGTCCTTTGGCAAATAAGTGTCCTTATAGAGTGTCCAGTTGTATTGTTCGCGTTGAGTGAACAATGCTAACCATCACTCACAGTGTGCTTTGTCCTTTCCTTGGACAATGATATGATCAAGTAGGGTAAGTGTCCTGGGAAGATTGGAGAACTGATCTTCTGGAATGCGATAGATGATCAACTCAGTCTACAGGGCTTTCTGTGTTGCTGAATTTCTTCTTCATGGGGAACCAACACTGCACGGTATTGGCTGTGTTCCGTTAGGGGTATCTGAAGATAGTGTTGTCCCATGTTGAGCTTTTTGAACATTTGGAATAGTTCTTGGCAGCGATGATTTATTTGCTCACTGCCTTAAAGTCGACGCATTGTCTAAGTTTGCTGTTTCTGTATCATGGAATGATTGCGTTTAATATCCATGGTGATGAGTCAATCCACTCAATGATACCATCTGCTTCTAGCTGTTTCAAGCCAATCCTGAAGAGGTGAAACATCAGCACAGATTACAGATGGCAACCAGCTCAAATTTTTCAAAATTGATAGAATTGATATGTCAGTGTGAGGAGCATAACAAAGAACAAAACAGCACGGGAAACAGGCCCTTCGGCCCAACGAGCCCGCACCGCCACCTCAATGTTCCCACCTCTACCCGCGATCCCTGTCCATGTTTATAGATCTATGGATTAAAAACCAAATTTGAAACAATTTAGGGAGAATTTGTTTTGCCAATTAGCCTAAGAGCACATCTTTGGGATGTGGGAGGAAACCGGAGCGCCCGGAGAAAACCCACGCAAGCACAGGGAGAATGCGCAAACTCCCACAGACACAGGCCCGAATCCATGTATCTGCACAGCACAGCGATAGTCACTGAGCTGTCGTGTTGCCCCATCAAATGGTCCAGGTCAAGCGTACACTAACGGCGTGAAGCACTAGGATACTCTCGAAAAAAATCCAAGAGCAGCCCTCTCACGACCCCTCGCGTGTATGCCCCTTGTTAGACAACAAGGTGGACCAAAGCACCTGTAGGATAAAAACAAGTACATCAATATCATCATCTATTTACACACTTCCCAGGGACTCCCAAGGCTCATGATCCCTATTTTAATCAGTTTTCTATACCCCTCCATTCCCATTCTGTTCATGTGCCCATCTAAGTATTTCTTAAATAACTCCAGAGTACCTGCCTCCATCACTTTACTTGGCAGTGCATTCCATACCTCCACCACCCTCTGTGTGAAAAAATTCCCTCTAGCATCCAAATTATACCTTAACCCCCTCACCATAAGCCTGTGACCCCTCGTGCTATTCGAATCCATCCTAGGAAAAAGCTTAACCCTGTTTACTCTATCTATACCCCACATGTCAAACATAGGTGTGACTTCTATCAGCTTCTTGTCCACTCACCGGTCTTCTACCCTGAGGGAATGGGCCTCTGCCTGCTTTTCTATGGATCGCCAGCTGTCCCCCTGCCAAACAATTGGGTCTGGAACCCCAAAATCCATTGATCTCTTGATAAGAAAGGAAAGATGTGGAAGCTGGAAAATTTAGACTATTCTCCATCTCACTTGCTGTGTTCTATTCCTGGGAGATATGCAGAGATGACACACCATTTTCTACGATTAAACAGGAGTTTTATTTACAAGCGCTTCTATGATGTCTGGTTTCCTCTTAGTTTCTCTTTAACGTAAGCACACTTAGGCCCAACAAACAGCAAACAGAACACAGCAAGTAATGCATAATCAAACACTGATCAATTCACCAATTGCACACTGACATCGACCACTCTCTCAATGCCCACAGTGGGTTTGAATAGAGCCTAATTAATATTAAGACAGAAGACAACGATGGTAAAAGTGAAGATGGAAGACAAACAGACAGTTTAGGTTTTGCAAAGTGCTATCAGCAAAGTATTTAACTGTGAGGAGGTGATGGCTTCATGGTATAATCACTGGACTATTAACTCAGCCAACATTCTGGGTTCGAATCCTGGCAGATGCCGGAATTTAAACTCAAGAAAAAAATTCTGGAATTAAGAATTACTGATGACCATGAAGCCATTGTTCGAAAAAAACCCCATCTGGTCCATTGATGCCCTTTGGGGAAGGATATCTACCATCCTTACCTGGTCTGGCCTACATGTGATTTAAAGCAACAGCAATGCAGTTGATTCCCAAATCCCCCAACAACTAGGGATGGGCAATAAATGCTGGCCAGCTAGTGACACCCATTTCCAACAAATGAATAAAACTCCTGTACATCTGCTAAATAACAATGAAGCTAGGAAAACAAAAGCTGAACTAGAGTTCCCGCCTTCCCGGTGGCATTGTAGCACAGTGGGTTAGCACTGCTGCTTCACAGCTCCAGGGTCCTGGATTCAATTCCCAGCTCGGGTCACTGGCTGTGTGGACTTTGCACATTCTCCTCGTGTCTGCGTGGGTTTCCTCCAGGTGCTCCGGTTTCCTCCCAGAGATGTGCAGGTTAGGTTGATTAGCCATGCTAAGAAATTGCCCCTTAGCATGCATAGGTGAGAGGGATTAGTGGGTATAATAAGTAGGGGTAGGGCCTGGGTGGGATTGTGTTCGGTGCAGACTCGATGGGCCGAAGAGCCTCTTTCTGCACTGTAGGGGTCTATGATTCTAGGTGGTTAGAGATGGTGATGCATTACAACAAAGAACAACACAGCACAGGGAACAGGCCCTTCGGCCCAACAAGCCCGCGCCACCATTTTACCATTATGAATGCCCTTCTCTACCTATGACCTTTGTCTACACCTATTGGGGAAGATTCAGGGAGAACTAATTCTGGGACAATTTGTTGACACCAATCACCCTAAGAGCACGTTTTTGGGGTGTGGGAGGAAACCCACGCAAGCATGGGGAGAATGTGCAAACTCCCGCAGATACCAGCCCAAATCCGTGTATCTGCACTGAGTTAGTCGTGTTGCCTGTCAGCTGGTCCAGTTTAAGCGTACACTAATGACGTGAAGCACTAGGCAACTCTCGAAACATCCAAGAGCAGCCCTCGCGTGACCGATCGCGTGTGTGCCCCTTGTTGGACAATAAGGTAGACCGAATCCCCTGTGGACGTAAATAAAAAGACATCAAAGGCAAGGATTCATTCCCTTTAGGGAAGGAAATAGAACATAGAACATAGAACACTACAGCACAAACAGGCCCTTCGGCCCACAAGTTGTGCTGACCATATCTATACCTACCAGGCCATAGAACTATCTGTAACTCCCAATCCCATTAAATCCCATGTACTCATCCAGAAGTCTCTTAAAAGACCCCACCGAGTCCGCCTCCACCAGCAGCCAATTCCACTCACACACCACCCTTTGAGTGAAAAACTTACCTCTAACATCTCCTCTGTACTTGCCCCCCAGCACCTTAAACCTGTGTCCTCTCGGAGCGACCATTTCAGCCCTGGGAAATAGCCTTCGAGAATTCATCCTATCTATTCTATGTTCTATTCCTCTCAACATTTTATAAACCTCTATCAAGTCGCCTCTCAACCTTCGTCTCTCCATGGAGAACTCTCTCAACCTATCCTCATAAGGCATGCCCCCCAATCCAGGCAACATCCTTGTAAATCTCCTCTGCACCCTCTCAATAGCTTCCACATCCTTCCTATAGTGAGGCAACCAGAACTGCGCACAGTGGGGTCTGACAAGGGTCTTATAAAGTTGTAGCATTACCTCCCAACTCTTTAAACTCAATCCCTCTATTAATGAAGGCCATTACACCATATGCCTTCTTGACCACATCCTCCACTTGCGGGGCAGATTTAAGAGACCTATGGACCCGGACCCCAAGATCCTTCTGCTCCTCAACACTGCCAAGACTCCTACCCTTGATATTATACTCCTTCATCCCATTGGTCCTGCCAAAATGGACCACCACACATTTATTAAATGTACCATCCTTACCTGGTCTGGTCGACATGTGATCTAAAGCAGCAGCAATATGGTTGATTCCCAAGTGCCTGGGAACTACGGGCAATAAATGCTGGCCACCCATTTCCCCCCCAGATGAATAAAACCCCTGCATACCTGCTAAATAACAATGACTAAATGACAGGTAGGAAAGGAAAAGCTGAACCTACAGATGGTGATGCATTGCAATCTTTCAGAACAGAGTCAAGTAACAGCAGATCTGGCTGATAAATGAACAAAAGCCTGGATTAATTAGAAGGCTGCTACAAATAATACCGTGACAGATATCACAAAGCGAATGTGTGAAGACAGATGAACATGATGTAACACGACAATAAATCTCCTGGTGTAGGAGTAGCTCCAAGCAGCAGCAGCAATAAATAAATGGTTAATTGAAACTCGCTGCAATCTCTGGTCTAATTGAAAGCTGACTGGAATGAAACATTTATCCAATTCATGCTGATCATCTTACTTATCATGGTCATACCGAAATTCTACCGCAGGACAATATTGATCTATAATATAAGCGTAATGCCAACGATACAATATCTGATTCAGTCTTTTATCATTCTGCAAGGGGGAATCATCTCACTTTGGTCGAATTATCCGGCAATCCCGCACTCATCGGCTCAGGAAGTCAATATTAATTTCATCTGGGCTCTGATGTAAGATAGCTCAGGGTGAACTACTGTAGCAAATTTTGAATACCAGCTCTATAAGGAGTAGGAGCAAGAGTAGGCCACTCGATCCCTTAAGCCTGCTTCACCATTCTATCAAATAGATCATGGCGACAGCAGTTAGCAGACCAGTCTCGTGGGACCCCAGGTTCAATTCCGGTCTCGGGTAACTGTGTGGAGTTTCCCCATTCTCCCCGTGTCGGCGTGGGTTTCTTCCGGGTGCTCCGGTTTCCTCCCAGACTCCAAAGATGTGCAGGTTAGATGGATTGGCCATGCTAAAATTGCCCCGGGATGTTAAATTAGAGGGATTAGCAGCGTAAATATGCAGGGTTTGGGGGAAAGGGCTTAGGTGGGATTGTTGTCAGTGTAGACTCGATGGGCTGAATGGCCTCCTTCAGCAATGTAGGTTTTCTATAATTTTTATGGATCAGATTGTGGCCTTAACTCCATTATCTTACTTGCCCCTTTCCACTTACATCTGGTAGAAATTCAATCTAAGTCTGTGTCTATGTGATGAGATACAGAGGGGCAGAGAGATGATGGGCGGGATTTTCCAGCTGGAAAACCCCCACCCCGTGATCAGCAAACCTTTGAATGGTCCTGCCGTGCTACAATTCCCGTGGCGGGGAAATTCTGCCCGATGAATTCCACAGCACAGCCTGGTCATTCACAAGGCAACCCAGGTCGCTGGAGAGCTGGGCTCCAACTGGAATATTCAGGCTAAAATCTCCCACTCCGCACCTTTCCGAGCCACCTACTGAGCAAGTTGGGGCCCAGAGACACAACCACTGCCATTCCGGAACCGCGTAAACTCTTCCCTACAACTGCGCTAGCTTTAACCTTCCCGATTGGAAAGAAATGGCAGCTGAGGGGGGAATCTTATAGAGACCTACAGGATAATGAAGGGGCTGGATAGGGTAAAGGTAGAGGGATTCTTCCCACTTAGAAAGGATAGCAGAACTAGAGGACACAGCCTCAAAATAAGAGTTTAGATCGGAGTTGAGGAGGAACCTCTTTACTCAAAGGGTGGTGAGTCTCTGGAATTTTCTGCCCATTGAAGTGGTGGAGGCTACCTCGCTGAATATATTTAAGTCACGGGTAGATGGGTTTCTGATAGACAAGGGAATTAAGGGTTATGGGGAGAAAGCGGGAAAGTGGAACTGAACCACTTCAGATCAGCCACGATCTTATTGAATGGCGGGGCAGGCTCGGGGGGCTGGATGGCCGACTCCTGCTCCTATTTCTTATGATCTTAGTTACGAGCGCAGTACAGATGTGAGACCCAGTTTATGGCGTATTCATTGATTTAATTAAACTAACATTTTGAAATCTGGATAACTTTCAGCGGGAGAGATGGAAACTAAATCCTGGAAGCACCCAGCTATGCTTTAAACTGGCACTGGGTCATTTGAATATGTTAATGAGGGACTTAATCGCTTCTCAAGTACCCTTTGAATAAATTTATCAGCTCTAAGTGCTGTAGGTGCCGGGTTTGTGACTGTGTTTGCCAATGTATTACAGCTGAGTTGTTAATTTTTTTTCGGTGACAAGTGGTGTGCCTCAGGGGTCTGTTTTGGGGCCCCTGCTGTTTGTAATTTTTATAAATGATCTGGATGAGGGTATTGAGGGATGGATCAGTAAATTTGCAGATGACACTAAAGTTGGTGGAGTGGTAGATAGTGAAGAGGGGTGTTTTAGTTTACAGAGTGACTTGGACAAGTTGCAGAGCTGGGCCGAGAGGTGGCAAATGGAGTTTAATGTGGAAAAGTGTGAGGTAATGCACTTTGGCAGGAACAATAAATGTGTAGAGTATAGGGCTAATGGTAGGGCTCTTAATAGTGTTGAGGAACAGAAGGATCTTGGTGTATGTGTCAATAGATCCCTGAAAGTAGGCAGTCAAGTGGATAAAGTTGTTAAGAAGGCATATGGAGTCTTAGCTTTTATTGGTAGGGGGATTGAATTTAGGAGCCGCAGCATCATGTTGCAACTGTACAAAACTCTAGTGCGGCGCACTTGGAGTATTGTGTGCAGTTCTGGTCCCCACATTATAAGAAAGATGTGGAGGCATTGGAGAGGGTACAGAGGAGGTTTACCAGGATGTTGCCTGGTATGGAGGGCAGGTCTTATGAAGAGAGGCTGAGGGATTTGAGGTTGTTTTCGTTAGAAAGGAGGCGGCTAAGAGGGGACCTAATCGAAACATATAAGATGATTAGAGGTTTAGATAGGGTGGACAGTGATAGCCTTTTTCCTAGGATGGAGAAAGCTAGCACGAGGGGACACAGCTTTAAATTAAGGGGTGATAGTTATAGGACGGATATCAGAGGTAGGTTCTTTACTCAAAGAGTGATTAGGGAGTGGAATGCCCTGCCTGCAGCTGTTGTAGATGCGCCAAGTTTGGTGGCGTTTAAGAGGTTAATTGATAAGTATATGGAAGAGAAGGGAATGGTTTAGTTTGGAGGGGCATTGCTTTTTATTTTGGTTGGCACAACATCGAAGGCCGAAGGGCCTGTTCTGTGCTGTAATGTTCTATGTTCTATGTTCTATGTGAGTGTTAATATTGTAGAGAGCTGTGTGGGTGTGTGGAAAGTTATGCTTTTCTGTAAGACCCCTGACTACCTATTCATAATTCTGATGTAACACGATGGGCTGGATTCTCCAGCCTCGCCGGCGGCTGGGATTCTCCAGTCCCGCGGCTGTGAATGGAGATTTGGCTGAGTGCCAGATTCTCCATTCTCGCTGGCAAAGGCAGCGGGACATGAATAGCCGGAGGATTCCGGTCTCTGGGTATGCCTGCATCTATTTATTTATCAGTAGGCTTACCTTAACCCTGCAATGAAGTTACTGTGAAAATCCCCTAGTCGCCACACTGTTTGGGGTACACTGAGGGAGAATTTAGCACCCTAACCGGCACGTCTTTCGGAATGTGGGAGGGAACCAGAGCAGTCGGAGGAAAACCGCGCTGTTACGGGGAGAATGTGCATGCTCCACATAGCCATTGCAATTGAACCCAGCTCCCTGGCACTGTGAGGTAGCAATGATAACCATTACAAATAGCCACCTTTTTTGTATGTATCTGCACTGTGCATCTATTGTGATTCCGTGCGTGAGTCTGAGTGTGTGTGAGCGTACGTCTTGTGTGTGTGGGTGGAATGATAGCACAGTGGTTAGCACTGCTGCCTCACAGCACCAGGAACCCCCAGGCTCAATTCTAGCCTTGGATCAGTGTCTGTGTGGATTTTGCATGTTCTCCCCATCTCTGCGTGGGTTTCATCCAGTTGCTCCAGTGTCCTCTCACAGTCCAAAGCTGTGCAGGTTAGGTGCATTGGCCATGTTAAATTGTCCCTTAATGACCCAGGTTAGAGTGATTAGCAGGGTAAATATGCGGGGGTTACAGGGATCGGGCCTGGGTGGATGGTTGTCAGTGCAGACTCAATGGCCTCTCTCTACACTTTAGCTAATCTATGATTTTTGTGTGTTGTTTATCAATATGTGACTACAGCTATGCACACTTCCTTCTGTCAGTAGTGGGTATTCCCAACTCCTGCTTGTCACGAGAGTGATTATTTCTCTCTTCTGACAGGAATGATGACAATCAGCAGGTAGAAATCCGTGTAGAGGCCAGCTAGCTCCAGCAAACAGGAGTCTAAAACTTGGGAATGGGGAGTTGGGGACGGGGAAGCTTCAGATCTTCCTTCAGCAGGGGGCAGAGCCTCTGTCAAAAGCTGCTGCCTTTATGATAAGAAGCTGGATTCAGCATGCAAAGATCAAAGGGCCAACCTCTCTGCAATAGCATGGCTCAGAGCCTTTGATCAAACCCCCAGGAAGTTTCAAATCCCTGACAGCACTCTTGACAACAACACTTAAAAGCTAATTTAACAGGACAATGGTAATAGGTTGGGGAAACTGGCAAGAGCTCTTGAAAAGCAGGTGCGAGGCACACTTATACCTGTTACAAATCGCCGCTCTCCACTGGCCAAGGCCCAGTCACATTTTGTCCTCCCAAGTACGTCTGTCTCTTACAATCTAGAACTTAACTTCCAACACCTTGACAGCTGATAGCGTGGAGCTGGAGGATTGCAACGAAAGCCCTGGTTAAGTGACTCATATAAGCTCAAAATTACCCTTATGTTCATTTACCTCATTATCCAGAGAAGTGGTTGGTAAACTCGCCCAGCGTTGCTAAAAGGAAGAACCACCTGTGCCTAAACAATCTCCAAATGTTTTGAACACTAAATGATTTTACTGAACTTTTCCAAAGAGATGTGCTAAATGTTACCTGGCGGAGTGGGGGGGGGGTGGTCCTGGGACTATGACTTGAAACTCAGTGTGATGTGGTCCTCAGTTTTGGAAGATAAAGATAATATTTTGCCAGCAACAACTTTGTTTCTTGTGATCAAATAAAAGCCATTGTAAGTCGTACTTCTATATCAAATAGCTATATACTACGCATGCTACTTTATTATTCTCTGCCTCGGGAAAAGCAGTCCGCATAATTAAGGACCCCACGCAACCCGGACATTCTCTCTTCCACCTTCTTCCATCAGGAAATGATATAAAAGTACCTACCAACTCAAGAATAACTTCTTCCCAGCTGCTGTCAGACTTTTGAAAGGTCCTACCTTCCATTAAGTTGACCTTCCTTTACATCCTAGCTATGACTGTAACACCACATTCTGCATTTTCTCCTCTCCTTCTCTGTGAATGGTATGCTTTGTTTGTATAGCACGCAAGAAACAATACTTTTCACTGTGTGTTAATACAATGTGACAAAAATATATCAAATCAAAAAAAAATCAATGTGTCCTAACTGAAATGCTGCAGGAGGCTGATGTACCGTGAAAACCCCCACCAAATGTGCCACAAAAAAACAAGTTCAAAATTCACACAGTTAAACTGAAACTAACGTCTGTCTTCAGCTCTGCGATCAGCGTCTCCAATTCCCGATGATTCTTAGGCCTCTGTCTGGTTGGGAAAGAGTTGCACGCTCATTTTTGATGTTGGTCAGGCCTGTGTGTACAATGGGGCTTGGAACTCGATACAAAGGGCTCGTTCACCTGGTCAATCTGCATGGCAAGCTGGTAACATCGGGCGGGAGGCAAAAGATTGGGCTCAACAAGGAAGGGCATGAGAATCATAGAACCCTACAGTGCAGAAAGAGGCCCTTCGGCCCATTGAGTCTGCACCGAACACAATCCTACCCAGGCCCTATCCCCATATCCCTAAACATTTAGCTGCTAATGCCTCTAACCTACGCATCCCAGGACACTAAGGGGCAATTTTTTTAGCATAGCTAATTAACCTAACCCACACATCTTTGGACCATGGGAGGAAACCGGAGCACCCAGTGGAAACCCATGAGACATGAGGAGAATGTGCAAACTCCACGCAGACAGTGACCCGAGCCAGGAATTGAACCCAGGTCTCTGGCGCTGTGAAGCAGCAGTGCTAACCACTGTGCTACCGTGCCACCCCATGAAGCAATTTAAATATTCAATAGTTAATTTAAATGATACTAGTAAGTTCTGGACATTATCCAATGATCATTTGGAGCGTGATTTTGGGGGTGTTAGGTTCACCAATCGGCCATGGAGGAATGAGATTGGGCCGGCGATTGAGGTGGGTTGGAGATTGGTCCAGGGTGGCAATCGGCTGGGGGGTTTGGGGGGGGTGCAGTGTGCAAACCTCCTCGTTTCAAGATTAAAAGAAATGTGTTCAATGAAATGCAAGATGCCAGGAGCTGAGAAAATAAGTATTTTATTCTTGAAACTCCTGGTGGGGGTTTACCTCCCAGACCAATGCTGTGGTCACGTGACTTGTAACAGCCATTTTTATGATTCAGCTGGAAATCCATGGATAAAACTGGCAAAGAGGACTCATGAGAGAAAATGCTGGAAAATCTCAGCAGGTCTGGCTGTATCAAAGCTTTGACGAAGGGTTATCTGGATACAAAATGTCAGTTCCTTTCTCTTCTTACAGATGCTGCCAGACTGGTGAGATTTTCCAGCATTTTTTTCCTTTTGGTTCCAGATTCCGGCATCTGCAGTTGTTTGCTTTTAATTAGGATATATTGTTGAATGGGTCGTTTTCTTGCCTGTTTTCCTGTGAGATAGGTCTGTGCAATTCAGAGGCCATAATCCGATTCCTGCCAGTAGGGGGGGGTGGAGCCTAGTCATGCCGGGAAGCCAGCTGTAGACTGCTAGGGGCACTATTGCACATGCACCTTGAACTCCCAATATACTCTATACAAGTGTATCAACACACCAGCTCTAAGGACATTGCCCCCCACCCTCTCCACAGATACCCCCAATCACCAGCCCCTCATAATTGCCCTCAATTGATTTCTCTGAGATCACTGGCCCCCACCCCTGATTGATGGCCTGAATACTTGATCATTGGTGTCAACCACTGATTGCCGGCCCCAATTACAGCCCCCACCCCAATGCAGAGATTCCCCCATCTCTCCCCTTCTACCAACTTCCCTCCCGTTCCTGTCTGGCCCTGTCCCATCAGACACAGCCTTGCCTCAGGCCCTGCATTCTTGGAACTGCTCTGCCCAGTGGGAAGAACCAGGGTGCCAGGCTGGTGTACTACTCCAGCCTGTCTCTGGCCACCCGGCGAGGGGCAATAACAGCCTCCGGTCTCAGCAGCGATGCTGTCACATTAGGTCCCCGTTGTCGGGGTCAGCTGTGATTCTCACTAGCGAGGAAATCACTCAGAAAGATGCGTGAATCCAAACTATTACATCCTGGATTCACAGACAACATTAAAATGAGCTTATTAAATTAGCCTCATACCTGGGAATGGCACTAGGCTGATTATGGCAGCATAAGAAATATGAAATAGGAGCAGGAGTGGGCCATCTAGCCCCTCGAGCCTGCCCTGCCATTCGATAAGAATTAGCTGTTCAGCAAACTATGGTGAGAGGTGTAAATTTGGGCATCTCTCGCTCAGATTTCCTGTCCAGCTACATTACCCAATTACTGCATTGGGACAGAATCTGTATTATTGAAATTGTTGGTACACACTGTAACTCAAACTTTCATAAATAATTGGCAGCTGTGCGGCTGTCAAAGTTTCTGTTTTGGCTGAATGAGTGAGCCCATTTACCTTGCATTGCTCCTTCAAAGAGTGCAATCAATGCCTAAGCTAATCCCAGAATGCCTGCTGAGCTTAAAATGTGGTCAAGTTAGCCTTGAAGCTTAGCACAATTAGTTACACAGGCAGAAATATCTCAAAATGAAGTCTTTGCATAAAGCAAACCATACAAAGAGATCCCACAGCTGGATACAACTTGCCAAGAACCTCAGAGCACAGTTACAAATCACCCACGTGGATTTGGAGTCACACATAGGTCTGACTGGATAAGATTCCCCTCCCCTGAAGGATATTTGTGGCCTTTATCACAATCTGCCCGTTTTATGGTCCAGCTTTTTATTCTGCATCTAACTAGCCCAGCTGCTGTGGTGGGATTTGAACCTGAGCCACAAGTTCAGGCCTCTGCATTACTGCTGCAGTGAGGTTGCCACTGTTCTATCGCAGCGGAGGAGATGCAGCAGAGGAATGAAAGTGAACTGTTCAGCGGATAGCTCCAGCCCTTCCTGTGTTGCTGACGGCAAGGGGCTGGTGTTTCAGATGCTTTGTCCTTAGTGTAAGATAAGCATAAAAACTCATAGAGCAATTTGAAAATGTCCTTGTGAGATAGGGCAGAAAGTGTAGTGAGCTTCATGTCAGTTCAATGGTTGATAATGGCCTTCAAGAATTGCAAGTCACCACACAGAATGTCACAACCTAAAGTTAGTCTCCAGCAGAGTTCCCAGAAGATGCGTTGTTAGTTTTTTCACACAGAGGGTGGTGGGGGTATGGAACATGCTAAGTAAAGTGGTGGAGGCAGGTAGTCTGGAGTTATTTAAGAAATACTTAGATGGGCACATGAACAGAATGGGAATGGAGGGGTATAGAAAACTGATTTAAAATAGGGATCATGAGCCTTGGGAGTCCCTGGGAAGTGTGTAAATAGATGATGATATTGATGTACTTGTTTTTATCCTACAGGTGCTTTGGTCCACCTTGTTGTCTAACGAGGGGCATACACGCGATGGGTCGTGAGAGGGCTGCTCTTGGATTTTTTTCGAGAGTATCCTAGTGCTTCACGTCGTTAGTGTACGCTTGACCTGGACCATTTGATGGGCAACACGACAGCTCAGTGACTATCGCTGTGCTGTGCAGATACATGGATTTGGGCCTGTGTCTGTGGGAGTTTGCGCATTCTCCCCGTGCTTGCGTGGGTTTTCTCCGGGTGCTCCGGTTTCCTCCCACATCCCAAAGATGTGCTCTTAGGCTAATTGGCAAAACAAATTCTCCATAAATTGTCTCAAATTTGGTTTTTAATCCATAGATCTATAAACATGGACAGGGATCATGGGTAGAGGTGGGAGCATCGGGGTGGTGGCGCGGGCTCGTTGGGCTGAAGGGCCTGTTTCTCGTGCTGTTTTGTTCTTTGTTCGATCCAGATCAATCTGAGGGGATCTACAGACTGCAGGGTAGAATACACAGGAGCACTGAATGGTCAACATGATGGGAGATCGGACTAACTGAAGCTGAGTTCAGGTCTCTAGACTTCTCAGTCTGTAAGCAAAGAATGTGCCCCCCATGCAAGAGCCCTTGCTCGTGCTGAGGGAGAGCCCAGGAATGGGAATGGATCAGGCTATCTAGAACATAGAACATAGAACATTACAGCACAGAACAGGCCCTTCGGCCTTCGATGTTGTGCCGACCAATTAGGAAAAAGCAGTGACCCTCCAAACTAAACCATTCCCTTTTCATCCATAAACTTATCTACTAACCTCTTAAACGCCACCAAACTTGGCGCATCTACAACTACATCTCTCATCCTTTCTCCAATTCATACAATTCCCTACAGTGTAGGAGGTGGCTATTTGGTCCAATGAGCCTGCACCAACTCCCTGACAACCACACAGGCCCCAATACCACACAGGCCCCATTCCCGTAATACCATGTATTTAACCAGCTGAGCTGGGAAGGGTGGCGAGGTGGAGTGGTTGGGGTGATGGGGGGAAGCGGGGGAGGGGTGGGGGGTGATTGTACGGTGGCAAGCACTGCTGCCTCACTGCACTAGGGGCCTAACCCATGGAAGGGAACCGATGCACCAGGAGGGAACCCACGCAGACACGGGGAGAACATGCGGACTCCACACAGTGATCCAAGCCGGGAATAGAAACCAGATCCCTGGTGCTTTGAGACATCAGTGAACCCGGATACCTGGCGCTGTGATGTAGCAGTGAACCTGGATCCCTGGCACAGTGAGGCAGCAGTGAACCCGGATCCCTGGCACTGTGAGGTAGCAGTGAACCGGTCCCTTGCGCAGTGAGGTAGCAGTGAACGGATCCCTGGTGCAGTGAGGTAGCAGTGAACCCAGATCCCTGGCACAGTGAGGTCGCAGTGAACCCGGATTCCTGGCGCAGTGAGGTAGCAGTGAACCCGGATCCCTGGCACTGTGAGGTAGCAGTGAACCCGGATCCCTTGCGCAGTGAGGTAGCAGTGAACCCGGATCCCTGGTGCAGTGAGGTAGCAGTGAACCCAGATCCCTGGCACAGTGAGGTCGCAGTGAACCCGGATTCCTGGCGCAGTGAGGTAGCAGTGAACCCGGATCCCTGGCGCTGTGATGTAGCAGTGAACCCAGATCCCTGGCGCTGTGATGTAGCAGTGAACCCAGATCCCCGGCACAGTGAGACAGCAGTGAACCCGGATGCCTGGCACAGTGAGACAGCAGTGAACCCGGATCCCTGGCGCTGTGATACAGCAGTGAACCCGGATCCCTGGCGCTGTGATGTAGCAGTGAACCCGGATCCCTGGCGCTGTGATGTAGCAGTGAACCCAGATCCCTGGCACAGTTAGACAGCAATGAACCCGGATCCCTGGCACTGTGAGGTAGCAGTGAACCTGGATCCCTGGCACTGTGATGTAGCAGTGAACCCAGATCCCTGGCACAGTGAGGTCGCAGTGAACCTGGATCCCTGGCGCAGTGAGGTAGCAGTGAACCCGGATCCTTGGCACTGTGAGCTAGCAGTGAACCCGGATCCCTGGCGCTGTGATGTAGCAGTGAACCCGGATCCCTGGCGCTGTGATGTAGCAGTGAACCCGGATCCCTGGCGCTGTGATGTAGCAGTGAACCCAGATCCCTGGCACAGTTAGACAGCAGTTAAACTGGATCCCTGGCACTGTGAGGTAGCAGTGAACCTGGATCCCTGGCACTGTGATGTAGCAGTGAACCCAGATCCCTGGCACAGTGAGGTCGCAGTGAACCTGGATCCCTGGCGCAGTGAGGTAGCAGTGAACCCGGATCCTTGGCACTGTGAGCTAGCAGTGAACCCGGATCCCTGGCGCTGTGATGTAGCAGTGAACCCGGATCCCTGGTGCTGTGATGTAGCAGTGAACCCGGATCCCTGGCACAGTGAGACAGCAGTGAACCCGGATCCCTGGCACAGTCAGACAGCAGTACCAGTGTGTCCACCCAGCTGCCTCCTTTCCGTTGTCAAATGCTGAGGAATGCTCAAAAGAATTCCTTTCCTATTCCCAGCAGCAGAAGATGGAAGAGCAGAGGTGGGAATGAAAGCAAGATCTTTGCGTTGCTATGCTGCACTACTTGGCAGCAAGTAACCTTCTGTACTGAATAGAACAAATTCAACCTATTCAGTAGCATGGGCGGTAGCATGTCCTGTACACTGAGAGAATCATTCAAGCACCAAAACTCAACACAATATACGCCTGAAACCAGAACGGACTTCCAATGGAAGAATTCACTTCATCCAGCTACTGAGGGAGCTGGGATCTGAAGATAATATAGTTCCTGATCAGTTATTTATTTAATTGAACACCGTGTGCTGGGGATGGAAAAACATCTGACCAATTGCACAGGATCGATGTGGACCAAGGACTAGATTTAGGCCTCTGACTCTGAATTGTCCGTGAAGCTGAACCCTGGTGAATGGACAGGGCGGAGAGGGTGGGGAACACGGGTTGGGGAGGGGGGAGGCTGGTGGGGGTAATGTGGGTGGGGGGATTGCAGTGGGAGGGATATGGGGGGAGGAATGCAGGCGGTGCAGGGGGGGGAACGTGGGGGAAGATGTAGGGGGGAATGCAGGTAGGGGGGAATGCAGGGCGTGCAGAGGGGAATGTGGGGGTATTGTGGGGGGTAATGCAGGGGGAATGTGGGGGGGGAATGCAGGGGGGGGGATGCGGGTTGGGGAGAATGCAGGTGTGCAGAGGGAATGTGGGGGTAATGCAGAGGGAATGTGGGGGGAATGCAGGGGAGGAATGTAGGGGAAATGCAGGTGGGGGGAATGCAGGGGATGCAGAGGGGAATGTGTGGGGGTAATGTGGGGGGTAAAATGCAGGGGAAATGTGGGGGGGAATCAGGGGAGGAATGCGGGTGGGGAGGAATGCAGGGGTCAGGGGGGAATGTGGGAGGTAAGGGGGGAATGCAGGGGAGGAATGCAGAGGGTGAGGATGCAGGGGGGCAGGGGCGGAATGCACGTGGGAGGAATGCGGAGAGGTGTGGAGGGGGGGAATGCGAGGGAGGAATGTTGGTGGGGAATGTGGGGGGGAATGCAGGACAGGGGAATGCGGATAGGGGGGAATGTGGGAGTGCAGTGGGGAATGTGGGATGGAGCGTGGGGGGAATAAGAGGGGCTGTGTGGGGGGAAAGCGGGGGCGAGGGAAGGGAATGCTGGTGGGGGGAATGCAGGGGCGTGTGTGGGGGGGGGGGAATGCGGGAAGGGGATGCAGGAGGGGAATGTGTGTGTGGGGAATGCGGAGGTGGAATGCGGGTGGGTACGGGGGTGGGGGTGGGGAATGTGTGTGGGGGGAGTGTGCGCCACATTGCAGTTGAGTAAATAAATGCTGCTCAGCCTTTCATTGCATATAGTGGAGATTGACCCATCAGTAAGATAGACAGGAACAGAGCTTGGTTTCCTGCAGTAAACTCTCAGTACACCACTAACAGGAGCCGTCGCTGAAGAGAGCATCATTCAGGTAGGGTCAAGATACACCCCCACAAAGGTGAAAGGTGGACAAACTAATAAACCTAGTGGGAGATGAAGCAGATAAAGTGTGTATGTGATAGATGTCAGCTGGGTTACACAGTAAAATCAGGATGAATGTGGAAAGTTCAGAGGATAAGTAAAGCAATCAAACAAAGAGTAAAAGAGTGAGTATAGAAGAGATTGACAGCTAACATAAAGGGCAATGAAAACGTCTTCTACCGACGTATCAGCAGAAGAAGGGTAGTGATAGGAAGAGCGGGGTCGATCAGAGACCTGAGTGGCACAGTGGTTAGCACTGCTGCCTCACAGTGCCAGGGACCCGGGTTCAATTCTGGCCTCAGGTCACTGTCTGTGTGGAGTTTGTACGTTCTCCCTGTGTCTGCGTGGGTTTCCTCCAAGTGCTTTGGTTTTTATCCCACACTCCAAAGATGTGGGGGTTATGTTGATTGGCCGTGCTAAATTGCCCCTCAATGTCAGGGTGGTTGGCAGGATAAATACATGGGGTTATGGGAATCGGGCTTGGATGGATTGTAGTCAGTGCAGACTTGATGGGCCAAATGGCCTCCCTCTGCACTGAAGGGGTTCTATGATAAAAGAGGGTTTAAGTGTGGAGGCAGAGTCTTGGTTGAGGGATTGAGTATCTTTATGTACGTACACCCAAGTCCTTCTGCTTCTGCACCTCCTTTAGAATAGTACCCTCTGTAATCTTCCTATTAAAATTAATCACTTTGCGCTTCTCTGAATGAAACTTCATCTGCCCCCTTTTCTGCCTATGTCACCAGCTTTCTAAATCCCATTAATCAGGGCTCTTCTCATAATAAGCAGTGTTCTCTGCTTATTTAGAAATTGTGCCCATGTCTAAACCCTGCATGTCTATCAGGAAATGTAATGGTGCTAACACTGATCCCTGGGGAACTCCACTACAAACATTCCTGCTCTCTGAGCAGCCATGCACCAATACCCTCCACTTCCAGTCACGTGTCGCTATCATTCCTTTCATCCCATGGTCTTCAATGTTGCTGACAAACCTCTCATGTGGCACTTTGCCAAATTCCTTTTGGAATTCCCTGTACTTCATTACCAGGATCAACTACTAACCCACCTCACCATAAAACTGAAACAAATTGGTTCAGAATGATTTGCCCTGAACAAATTCATGCTGGCTTTTCTCAATAATTCTGTACTAGCCCAAGCAATTATTACTTTAGTTCCAAACTATCATTTGTAAAAGATTTATCACAACCAGTGTTAAACACAAAGGATATAACTTTCCTGTCTGGACAGATTAGACAGAGATAAATTGTTGCCATTGGCAGGAGGATGGAGAACCAAAGACACTAACTTCAGATGATTGGTAGAAGAACCAACAGCATCATGAAGAAAAATTACTTTTATGCAACAGGTAGTTAAGATCTGGAATGCACTGTCTGAAAGTATGGTGGAGACAGATTCACACAGTGAGTAGTTAAGATCTGGAATGCACTGTCTGAGAGTGTGGTGGAGACAGATTCACACAGCGAGTGGTTAGGATCTGGAATGCACTGTCTGAGAGTGTGGTGGAGACAGATTCACACAGTGAGTGGTTAGGATCTGGAATATACTGTCTGAGAGTGTGGTGGAGACAGATTCAAACAGTGAGTGGTTAGGATCTGGAATGTACTGTCTGAGAGTGTGGTGGAGACAGATTCACACAGCGAGTGGTTAGGATCTGGAATGTACTGTCTGAGAGTGTGGTGGAGACAGATTCACACAGTGAGTGGTTAGGATCTGGAATGCACTGTCTGAGAGTGTGGTGGAGACAGATTCACACAGTGAGTAGTTAGATCTGGAATGCACTGTCTGAGAGTGTGGTGGAGACAGATTCACACAGCGAGTGGTTAGGATCTGGAATGCACTGTCTGAGAGTGTGGTGGAGACAGATTCACACAGTGAGTGGTTAGGATCTGGAATGCACTGTCTGAGAGTGTGGTGGAGACAGATTCACACAGTGAGTGGTTAGGATCTGAATGCACTGTCTGAGGTGTGGTGGAACAGATTCACACAGGAGTGTTAGGATCTGGAATGCACTGTCTGAGAGTGTGGTGGAGACAGATTCACACAGCGAGTGGTTAGGATCTGGAATGCACTGTCTGAGAGTGTGGTGGAGACAGATTCACACAGTGAGTGGTTAGGATCTGGAATATACTGTCTGAGAGTGTGGTGGAGACAGATTCAAACAGTGAGTGGTTAGGATCTAGAATGCACTGTCTGAGACGGTGGTGGAGACAGATTCACACAGTGAGTGGTTAGGATCTGGAATGTACTGTCTGAAAGTGTGGTGGAGACAGATTCAAACAGTGAGTGGTTAGGATCTGGAATGCACTGTCTGAGAGTGTGGTGGAGACAGATTCAAACAGTGAGTGGTTAGGATCTGGAATCACTGCTGAGATGGAGACATTCACACAGAGTGGTTAGGATCTGGAATGCACTGTCTGAGAGTGTGGTGGAGACAGATTCAACAGGAGTGGTTAGGATCTGGAATGCACTGTCTGAGAGTGTGGTGGAGACAGATTCACACAGTGAGTGGTTAGGATCTGGAATATACTGTCTGAGAGTGTGGTGGAGACAGATTCAAACAGTGAGTGGTTAGGATCTAGAATGCACTGTCTGAGACGGTGGTGGAGACAGATTCACACAGTGAGTGGTTAGGATCTGGAATGTACTGTCTGAAAGTGTGGTGGAGACAGATTCAAACAGTGAGTGGTTAGGATCTGGAATGCACTGTCTGAGAGTGTGGTGGAGACAGATTCAAACAGTGAGTGGTTAGGATCTGGAATGCACTGTCTGAGAGTGTGGTAGAGACAGGTTCACACAGTGAGTGGTTAGGATCTGGAATGCACTGTCTGAGAGTGTGGTGGAGACAGATTCAAACAGTGAGTGGTTAGGATCTGGAATGCACTGCCTGAGAGTGTGGTAGAGACAGATTCACACAGTGAGTGGTTAGGATCTGGAATGCACTGCCTGAGAGTGTGGTAGAGACAGGTTCACACAGTGAGTGGTTAGGATCTGGAATGCACTGTCTGAGAGTGTGGTGGAGACAGATTCACACAGTGAGTGGTTAGGATCTGGAATGTACTGTCTGAGAGTGTGGTGGAGACAGATACAATTGTGTCTTGCAAAAGATACTTGGATGATGATCTAAACGAAGAGAATTGTTTGGTCATGAGAAAAAGCAGGGGATTGGGAATAGGTAGGTTGCTCTTACAGAAAGCCAGCACAGATGAAGCTGGGGTCCATGGCCTCCTTTTGTGCTGTAATCATGCTATAATTCCATGTTTGCCCAAGCATTGCACCTTTTTTGAATTAAACAAAAGACTGAGGTACAATATTTCCTGGTGCATTCTCCATGGCAACACTTTAACCAATCAGAGTTAGCTTACCAACCAACGAGCACCATTTTCTTAGTAAGAAGTCTCACAACACCAGGTTAAAGTGCAACAGGTTTATTCGATAGTAAACCCACAGACTTTCAGGATTTGCCCCTTTGTCAGGTATTTACCCTAATCCAACACCGGCATCACCACATCATGACCACCATTTTCTTATGCAGTTTGTTGCTGCTCACTTTGAAATTTGGCATTCTTGCATTTGTCCTTAGGAGTTCGAGATGAAAACTTCATGTCTCTTTTTACAAAAACATTGTTTATTCTCATTTATATTGTTTTCTTGTATTATGTATAAGATAACATAATGTAACCTATTACGTAATATAAACAGAGGCAGATACTGAATCCTTTAGTACAGAAGGATCTGATTGTCCTTGTATATGAATCACAAAATGTTAGCAAGCAGTTACGGCAAATAATTAGTAAGGTAAATGGAATGTTGCCATTTATTGCATAAAATCAGAAGTGGTAGGAGGAGGAGATCCATCCAGCTCATTGATTCAGTATGATCATTGCTGCTCTTGGGCTTTCCTGATCATTCCCCATCTTTCTTAATTACCCGACAGACTGGACAACTGTCCATCTCAGCTTTAAATATGTTCAACAATGGAGCATCCACAAACCTTTGGGGTTGAGAATTGCAAAGAGTCAAAAAGATTTCAGTGTAGTGATGTACGGATGAGGTGGATAGGCCATGCTAAACTGTCCTTTCTGAAACAGAAAACGCAGGAAAATCTCAGCAGGTCTGACAGCATCTGTGGAGAGAGAATAGAGCCAATGTTTCGAGTTTGGATCTTTCTTTGTCACAGCGAAGAGAAATCATCTGACAGAGACTCCCGCTCTGTGATTAGTCAAGAAACCCACAAGTGAGATGGGTTTAAGGGTCAAGTGAAAAGCTCCTCATGAATCAAATAAGCCACAACCCATTACTGCTCTCCCCTCCCCACTTTTACCTATTATGAGTGTCACAAGCCTGCTTACATTGACACTGCAATGAAGTTACTGTGAAAATCTCCTAGTCGCCACATTCTGGTGCCTGTTCAGGTACACTGAAGGCGATGGTGCAGATCCAAGCGTTGCTGAATCATTAGTTTAGAAACTTTCCTGAAGCTGGGCTTGCCTGAAATACGCGTGAGTGTAATACCGGCATTTTCACTGCTCATTTTTCCTGAATGAATTTCAGGCCTCCTGCCTCTTTGGCAACAGCCTGAGGTGAGGGCCAGGAACAGGGGCGTAAGGGCAATATGGTGGCGCGTTGGTTAGCACCGCTGCCTCACAGTGCCAGGGACCCGGGTTCGATTCCAGCCTCGGGTCACTGTCTGTGTGGAGCCTGCACACTCTCCCCGTGTCTGCGTGGGTTTTCTCCGGTTTCCTCCCACACTCCAAAGATAGAATCCCCACAATACAGAAGAAGGTCATTCAACCTATCCAGTCTTTGGATGTACAGATTAGGAGAATTTGCGATACTGAATTCTGCCTCAATGTCCCAATGCACGTAATTAGCACACCTTTCAGACTGTGGGAGGAAACCAGAGCACCTGGAGGAAACCCACGCAGATACGGGGAGAACATGCAAACTGCAGGCAGTGACCCAAGCTGGGAATAGAACCCAGATCCTTGGCGCTGTGAGGCAGCAGTGCTAATCATTGTACCATCCTGTGCATACGACACTGTGAGTCAGTCTATTTCAATAAAATCCAACCCATTAATTGCTCCCCTCTCCACAGATGCTACCTGACCTGCTGAGTATTTCTGTTTGCATTTCAGATATTTGGTACAGGTTATATTTTGCCTTGCTGTGTTCATTCCAGCTGATGTAACACAGTGTGGCAGATTCCTCTCCGTGTTTGCTGCCTCTGGTATTTCCAAACTATCAGACCCAATGATATTCACGCTTGAATTTCAAAGGGTGAAATTAGACTTTATTTTGACCTAGAATCGTGCAGTTTGGTGCAAATCACAAGGTATTCTTCTTAAAAAAAATGTAGGTTAGAAATGGAAATTGCTCAACTCTGTAGCTTTTCCCTGAGAAGGAAAATGATTAACCCAAATTTATGGAAAGCGCTTGATACTTTTAGCTTTTGTTTTTCTTTCCCCTTGAAGGATTGCAGTCCTACTGGGTTTGAAAAAAAAAGAAAAATTAGGTCCCAAATTCAGGACAATCTGTCAACACTTGTCGAGACAGAGTTCCGTTTAATGCTGCTTAGGTGCCACAATAATTATCAGTGTAAGAAAATCTAAGGTCCTTCTGCGAGGGGCGTTCCTGCTTGATCCAAATGATGTAAAAGGCAGACTCGATGTTCAGTATTGGGCAAAGCCGAGTGAGGGTCAGATTTTCCAGCGACGATCATCCCAAGACTGAAAGATTCCGCCCCAGGTCAACAGATCTTTGCATTGTCCGTATCCTTCCCGCTACGATTCCCGACCTGCGTGCCAGTGATGGAAGGACAAACCAAAGTAGAACGTACAGGCTAAACGGTAGGACTCTGAAGAGTGCACTTGAACAGAGGGATCTGGGAATACAGGAACAGAATTCCCGAAAAGTGGTGTCACAGGTGGATAGGGTCGTAAAGAGTGCTTTTGGTACATTGGCCTTTATAAATTGGAATATCGTGTATAAAAGTTGGATTGTTATGGTAAGATTATATAAGGCATTGGTGAGGCCGAGTTTAGAGTATTGTGTACAGTTTTGGTCACCTAGTTACAGGAAGGATGTAAATAAGGTTGAAAGAGCGCAGAGGAGGTTCACAAGGATGTTGCCGGGATTTGAGAAGCTGAGTTACAGAGAGAGATTGAATAGGTTAGGACTTTATTCCCTGGAGCGTAGAAGAATGAGGGGAGATTTGATAGAGGTGTATAAGATTTTGATGGGTATCGATAGAGTGAATGCAAGCAGGCTTTTTCCACTGAGGCAAGAGGAGAAAAAAACCAGAGGGCATGGGTTAAGGGTGAAAGGATAAAAGTTTAAAGGGAACATTACAGGGAGGGCTTCTTCATACAGAGAGTGGTGGGAGTGTGGAATGAGTTTCCAGACAAATTGGTAAATGCGGGTCACTTAGAACATAGAACATAGAACACTGCAGCACAAACAGGCCCTTCAGCCCACAAGTTGTGCCGGTCATATCCCTACCTTCCAGGCCATAGGATTATCTATAAATCCCAATCCCATTAAATCCCATGTACTCATCCAGAAGTCTCTTAAAACACCCCAGCAAGTTCACCTCCACCACTGCCGATGGCAGTTGATTCCACTCACTCACCACCCTCTAAGTGAAAAACTTACCTCTAACATCTCCTCTGTACCTACTCCCCAGCACCTTAAATCTGTGTCCTCTCGTAGTGACCATTTCAGTTCTGGGAAATCCACCCTATCTATACCTCTCAACATTTTATAAACATCTATCAGGTCGCCTCTCAACCTTCTTCTCTCCAGGGAGAAGAGACTGAGCTCCCTTAACCTATTTTCATAAGGCAACATCCTTGTAAATTTCCTCTGCACCCTCTCAATAGCTTCCACATCCTTCCTGTAGTGAGATGACCATAATTGCGCACAATACTCCAAGAAGGATCTGACAAGGGTCTTATAAAGTTGCAGCATTACCTCCCGACTCCAAAATTCAATCCCTCGATTAATGAAGGCCAGTACACCATACGCCTTCTTGACCACTTCCTCCACCTGCGGGGTCAATTTAGGAGTCCTATGGACCTGGACCCCAAGTGCTTTTGCTCCTCAACACTACTAAGACTCCTAGCCTTGATATTGTACTCCTTCATCCCATTGGACCTGCCAAAATGGACCACTACACATTTACCTGCGTTGAAGCCCATCTGCCATTTCTCCGCCCAGTCTTGCATCTATCTATGTCGCGCTGCAACTTCCCTCTAGACTATCCACACACAACACATTTATAACATTTAAGAAAAACTTGGAGGGGTTCATGGATGAGAGGAGTGTGGAGGGATATGGTCCAAGTACAGGTCAGTGGGACTAGGCAAAAAATGGTTCGGCACAAACAAGGAGGGCCAAAAGGCCTGTTTCTGAGCTGTAATTTTCTATGGTTTCTATAATTAGCCTGGTTGTGGGCTGAGGCACTGGACTAAGATTCCACCAAAGGAATTTGAAAACACCTTCCTTATTTCATTGGAGGGAAACTTTTAGATGTGAAGATGGTGGTGCAAATCCATGCGTTGCTGAATCATTAGCTTTGAAACCTTCCTGAAGCTGGGCCTTGCCTGAAATATGTATGAGAGTAACACTGCCATTTTCACTGCTCACTTTACCTGAATGAATTTCAGGCCTACTGCCTCATTGGCGAAAGCTTTGGGTGAGTTCCAGGAGCAGGAATGTAAGGGCGACATGGTGAGACAGTGGTTAGCACTGCTGTCTCACAGTACCAGTGACCTGGGTTCAGTTCCAGCATCAGATTCCTGTTTGTGTGGAGTCTGTACTGTCTCCCCATGTCTTCATGGGTTTTCTATGGGTTTCCTTCCACACTCCAAAAATGGAATCATTGAATCTGTAGAACACACAAGGAGGCCATTCAGCCTATCCAGTCTTTGGATGTACTGGTTAGGGGGATTTGCCATGCTGAGTTCCCCCTTAGTGTCCCAAGTTTAGCGGGATCTGCAGGGGATAGCTGGGCCATTAGAAAGTCAATGGACTTCTGGCTGGGCTGTTGAGTCTCCGGCCGTAGGTCCCACCACAACAGGCTGGAAAATCCCGGCCTCTGTCCTGGTTCATCCCCAACCTCCACAATAGGGATGGAGGCAGCCTAACCCTGGATATAATTTGGGGTTCTGGTCCAGAATCTGAACACTAATAAACACATGTCAACTCCATACCAAGTGATCTATCAATATTATCTCTGTCTGTTAAGGGAAGGGGAATGGTGGGGGTTTGCGGGGGCGTGGGGGGGGGGAAGGGGAGGGAGGGCGAGGTTTGGGGTGGTGGGAGAGGCTATATTTACTGCTTGGACTTCTGACCTCCCCACAGGGAGATCTTTGAGGACGTTTAAGTTTATTTATCAGTTTCACTCATAGGTTTACATTAACACTGCAATGAAGCTACTGTGAAAATCTCCTAGTCGCCACATTCCAGCGCCTGTGTAGATACACTGAAGGAAAATTTAGCACGGCCAATGCACCTAGTCCGCATGTTTTCCAGACTGTGAGAGGAAACCACGGCACCTGGAGGAAACCCACACAGACACGGGGAGAATGTGCAAACTCCATACAGACAGTCGCCCAAGCTGGGAATCGAATTTCCAGGCTTGGAAATGTACCTTTGCAGCGGCTGGGTAAAAATCCTGGAATTCCCTCCCCAGTATTGTGGGCATTGTGGGTCAACCCACGGAACATGATTCCAGAAGACCACCACTTTCTCAAGGGTTACTGGGGATGGGCAACAAATGGTGGCCAGCCAGCGATGGGCATCAAATGAATTTTAAAAAATGCCCAAAGGGACCTGGATGCTCTTGTTCATAAGTGTTAGAATAAGACATGGACCATTTAAGACAGAGATGAGGAGGAATTTCTTTACTCAGGAACTTTGGAATTCTCCACCCCAGAGGGGGATGGAAGCTCAGTCACTGAGTATGCTCAGACAGAGATGGATAGATAGGATACTCATGACATCAAGGAATATGGGGAAAATGTAAGATAATGGTAGATGATTAGCCATGATCTGTGGAATGGTGGAATAAGTTTGATGGGTTGAATGGACTATTCCTGATCCTATTTCTATGGGAAAACAAAATTGAAATAAAAACCTGCATAGGAAACACAATGAGGAAGCACCTCATTTGGTATAAGGTGAATGCAATTGGAAGACATTTTCCAATTCAGATATAATTGCTGTGAATAGAATGCTGATGAAGATGCTGTCTCATAGGTTGACCTGAGACTTCTGACTGTGTTTACCCCAGTCCAACGCCGGCATCTCTACATCAAGATGCAGGCCTACTGACCCTAATCACCCTGATAATAGTTAACGTAGAGTCCAGATCGCTGGACACTCAGGGCCAGAGCTGCTGCTGAAGACCTGCGGCTATCATGGAACATGGGAGAGACATAACCAGGCTGCCCATCTATCTCTGTGACCACCTCCAGCCCTCAGAGATCTCGACATGGTGCAATTCCTGTTTCTCCTCAACAGGAAAAGCTGAGCGGTGACCTAACTGAGAGTTTTAATAGGTTAGATAATAGAGTCAATCTCTGACAGTGTCAGTAATGGGTGCAGATCCAACATTAATGGCCAATTAACTGAAGGGAGAACTCATAGAGCATAGAACGTTACAGCGCAGTACAGGCCTTTCGGCCCTCAATGTTGCACCGACCAGTGGAACAAATCTAATGACCCTCTAACCTAAACTATTCCAATATTATCCATATGCCAATCCACTGCCCATTGAACGCCCTTAAAGTTGGCAAGTCCACAACTGCTGCAGGCAGGGCATTCCACGCCCTTACCGCCCTCTGAGTAAAGAACTCTTTACCTCTGACATCCGTCCCATAATTACCACCCCTCAAGCTATGCCCCCTCGTGTTAGCCATCACCATCTGAGGAAAAAGGCTGTCATTGTCCACTCTATCTGATCATCTTATACGCCTCAATCAGGTCACCTCTTCTTCTCTCTAATGAAAATCACCTCAAGTCCCTCAGCCTTTCCTCATAAGACCAAACCAGGCAACTCAAGGGACAGGTCTTCAGTATGTGATAACACAGGAGTGCGACATCATTGGACTTCACAGGAAGGTCTCCTGGTTCACCTTGCTGTTGGATCAGTGGTGCATGCTCCAACACCCATTGCTACCTGGAGATCCACACCAATGTCTCAGCGCTCGCTCCAATGGTTAGTACATTGCCACTTACCTCTAACACCTCATGAAAGTGCATTCCATCAGCTTTAGCAATTAGCCAAAAACACAAAACAAATAACACACTCTTTTTGTTTGTTTCGACGTCCCAAGATTCCCTCTCTTCTGGTTTTTCATCAGTTGGGTTGCCGACTATGATTAGATGTGTTCCTGGAGGTTTCATCACATGACTTGGCTGCATGCTCTGATCAGTAAAGGGCCAACACATCCGACCTTGTCACACACTGCCTTCCTACACCAATCAGAAAGCAACAAGACTCTTCACCCAATTGGATGATACATGACCGCCAGCCAAACAGTTTCCTCCCCGTTTTCAGTGTTTTTATATCTGATAAAGAGGAAAGTTCAAAGCAAAATAACAGAAAAAAAAATCATCATTTTTAATGTCCCGATGGTTTTTCTTCACAGCAACATCTCAGAGATTGAACCTGAATACATAGTATTCAAGAGCTGGTTGGATACACCAAAAGGGGGCGAAATGGGATCAAAGCTTATGGGGAGAAAGCAGGATTAGGCTATATTGAGTTGGGTGATCAGCTACCATTGTCCAACTCAATAGCGGAGCAGGTTCAAAGGGCCGAATAGCCTCCTTTTGTTCCTATCTTCTATGTTTCTATGCTTAATTCTGGACATTCTAAGCCAGTTCTGGAGAGTTGGAAATTCTAGTCATGCCTGAGGGGATTAGTGCAAGCGATCTGTCTGTGCGGAGGTTGCACATTCTCCTCATTTCTGCATGGGTTTTCTCCGGGTGCTCTTGTTTCCTCCCACAATCCAAAGATGTGCGGGTTAGGCCATGTGATTGGCCATGCTAAGAAATTGCCCCTTAGTGTCCAGGGATGCATATGTTAGAGGCGTTAGTAGGTATAATATGTGGGGATGGTTGGGTAGGGCCTGGGTGGGATTGTGGTCGGTATAGACTCGATGGGCCGAAGGGCCCCTTTCTGCACTGTAGGGTTCTATGATCTATGATCAGCCTCGATCCAAGACATTTCCAGGGGATGCATTTTTCCTTTGAATTACCTCCAGTAAATTAGTGGTTCCAGGTCAGAAGATCTTGGTTGGGAATGAGAAACCTCTGTGTATTTTTGTTTCCAGCATTGTTTTGAGGTGCAACATTTTGGCTTCTAGATTGTGAGACAAATTCGCTGGAGTTGAGTATCTGCTCCCCTGCGTCTGCGAACCCAGCAAGCCAAGTCTGTATCAGATCCGTACGTTCTTCAGCATTACTGCTGGAGAAATACTTAGATGGGCACATGAACAGAATGGGAATGGAAGGGTATAGAAAACTGATTTAAAATAGGCATCATGAGCCTTGGGAGTCCCTGGGAAGTGTGTAAATAGATGATGATATTGATGTACTTGTTTTTTATCCTACAGGTGCTTTGGTCCACCTTGTTGTCTAACGAGGGGCATACACGCGATGGGTCGTGAGAGGACTGCTCTTGGATTTTTTTCGAGAGTATCCTAGTGCTTCACGTCATTAGTGTACAGTTGACCTGGACCATCTGATGGGCAACACGACAGCTCAGTGACTATAGCTGTGCTGTGCAGATACATGTATTGGGGCCTGTGTCTGTGAGAGTTTGCGCATTCTCCCTGTGCCTGCGTGGGTTTTCTCCAGGTGCTCCGGTTTCCTCCCACATCCCAAAGATGTGCTCTTAGGCTAATTGGCAAAACAAATTCTCCCTAAATTGTCTCAAATTTGGTTTTTAATCCATAGATCTATAAGCATGGACAGGGATCACGGGTAGAGGTGGGAACATCGGGGTGGCGGCGTGGGCTCGTTGGGCCAAAGGGCCTGTTTCCCGTGCTGTTTTGTTCTTTGTTCTTTGTTCTATACAGGGGGAGTGCAGGGGCCTGTGGCAGGGAGGGATGTAGGAGAGTCATTCTGCTTAGTGTTCTGAGCTTCAGTGGGCCATTGAATGCACATATTCTGTATTGCCTTCCTGTGCTACTCCAATGTCATCTCAGTATCAGAATGCTCCACCATTATCCCAGGGCCATTTTGCTCCCAGAAATAAAACAAACAATAAAATTTGGAAATGTCTGGTTCTGGTTCAAACTGACGTTTTGTTTTACTGTACACACGACCAACTTGGACCAATACCCACCATGAGGGATCAAATACTCTTTCACCAAATTCCATTACCCAACTCATTCTGATCAGCCAAAGGATGGAGATCAGAGCTTGTGGTCAAATAGTGTCATAGAACATAGAACAATACAGCACAAACAGGCCCTTCGGCCCACGAGTTGCGCCGATCACATCTACCAATCCACAGACCTATCAATAACCCCCTATCCTATTCTTTTCCATATACTCATCCAGAAGTCTCTTAAAAGACCCCAGTGAGTTTGCCTCAACCTGAATGGCAGTCGGTTCCATTCACTCACCACGCTCTGAGTGAAAAACCTACCCCTGACATCTCCTTTGTATTTGCTTCCCTGCACCTTAAATCTGTGTCCTCTCGTGGTGACCATTTCAGCTCGGGGAAATAGTCTCTGAGAGTCCACCCTATCTATTCCTCTCAACATTTTATAAACCTCTATCAGGTCGCCTCTCAACTTACGTCTCTCCAGTGAGAAGAGTCCCAGCTCCCTCAACCTATCTTCATAAGGCCTGCCTCCCAATCCAGGCAGCATCCTTGTAAATCTCCTCTGAACTCTTTCAATAGCCTCTACATCCTTCCTATAATGAGGTGACCAGAACTGCGCACAATACTCCAACTGGGGTCTGACAAGAGTCTTATAGAACTGCATCATTACCTCCTGACTCCTAAACTCTATTCCTCGATTAATGAAGGCCAGTACACCATACGCCTTCTTGACCACTTCCTCCACCTGCGAGGCCGATTTAAGAGTCATCTATAGAATATGTCAGCAACTATATTTAAGATCAATCTGTCTTGTCTCCTGTGATATAGAACATAGAACACAGAACATTACAGCACAGAACAGGCCCTTCGGCCTTCGATGTTGTGCCGACCAAAATAAAAAGCAATGCCCCTCCAAACTAAACCATTCCCTTCTCTTCCATATACTTATCAATTAACCTCTTAAACGCCACCAAAATTGGCGCATCTACAACAGCTGCAGGCAGGGCATTCCACTCCCTAATCACTCTTTGAGTAAAGAACCTACCTATGATATCCGTCCTATAACTCATACCCCTTAATTTAAAGCTGTGTCCCCTCGTGCTAGCTTTCTCCATCCTAGGAAAAAGGCTATCACTGTCCACCCTATCTAAACCTCTAATCATCTTATATGCTTCAATAAGATCCCTTCTTAGCCGCCTCCTTTCTAACGAAAACAACCTCAAATCCTTCAACCTCTCTTCATAGGACCTGCCCTCCATACCAGGCAACATCATGGTAAACCTCCTCTGTACCCTCTCCAATGCCTCCACATCTTTCTTATAATGGGGGGACCAGAACTGCACACAATACTCCAAGTGCGGCCGCACTAGAGTTTTGTACAGTTGCAACATGATGCTGCGGCTCCTAAATTCAATCCCCCTGCCAATAAAAGCTAAGACTCCATATGCCTTCTTAACAACTTTATCCACTTGACCGCCTACTTTCAGGGATCTATTGACACATACACCAAGATCCTTCTGTTCCTCAACACTATTAAGAGCACTACCATTAGCCCTATACTCTACACATTTATTGTTCCTGCCAAAGTGCATTACCTCACACTTTTCCACATTAAAATCCATTTGCCACCTCTCGGCCCAGCTCTGCAACTTGTCCAAGTCACTCTGTAAACTATAACACCCCTCTTCACTATCTACCACTCCACCGACTTTAGTGTCATCTGCAAATTTACTGATCCATCCATCAATACCCTCATCCAGATCATTTATAAAAATTACAAACAGCAGGGGCCCCAAAATAG
>JAGIQG010000021.1:47942954-48020454 GCA_024679065.1 Sphyrna mokarran | reverse complement strand
TCTCCTACCTGGGAAACTGCCCAGAGCGGGAACAAAAACATCAGAAATAAATGGACAGCTTCATTTTGTGACTGAGGGATGTTGGAATGTTAATTCAATTCATCTACTAGAATCTGGAGATAATGTTTTTTTATTGTCCTGGTTATTGATTGCTCCTGGCGTTGAGAAGTCTTGCTCACTGTTAATGAGTATCTGAGATGCACAGGTAATGCAGTGAAACTTCTCCCCCCCCCCCACTGGAGTGAAGGGGGAGTCATGGAGACCCCCCCAGAAGGTCAGAGATGAGGGCTGGTGGCTAGCTTGGTGGTTTCAGCCATATCCCATTGCCACTGACCTCTGGGCTTTGGGCTGGGAAGGGGGTTAAGAGTTCTAATGTGAGTGGGGCCTCTGGGAATGATCAGTGAAGGTTGTGGGGGGGGGGGGTGATCCCATGTTGAATCAGGGCTGTTGGTGGGCAACGCAGGGTCAAAAGATCAGGACTGCCAGGTTTGGGCGGGGAGAGGTCGGGGCTAGCCCAGAGATGTCCGGAAAGCCAGTGATCTGGGGTGGGGGGATTGGAGAGCCAATATGGAGTCATGGGGCTGGCCAGTGATTGGGACGTCGGCAGTGCGGAGCCACTGTGCAAGTGTCAACCTCGGCGCTGATGTATTGGCGCACGCACTGTGGCTCACTCAGCGCTACGCTGCCGGCTTCTCCAGCAGGAATAGACCCCGCCCACTGATTTTCAGTGTGGGCACTCTGCGGAGCGTGGGAGATTCATTTTGAAAAGTTTTTACGTAAATTTGGCACTTGCAATTTTTTGGGAAAATTCTTTGCGAAAATTGTCTCTTGTGAGCTGTGCAGACAGGGCAGACCATTCATAGAGAAGGAAAGGAGAGAGTGCAGAATGTAGTGTTCCAGACATAGCTAGGGTTAACGAAAGTTATGACACTAAAGTCGGTGGAGTGGTAGATAGTGAAGAGGGGTGTTATAGTTTACAGAGTGACTTGGACAAGTTGCAGAGCTGGGCCGAGAGGTGGCAAATGGAGTTTAATGTGGAAAAGTGTGAGGTAATGCACCTTGGCAGGAACAATAAATGTGTAGAGTATAGGGCTAATGGTAGGGCTCTTAATAGTGTTGAGGAACAGAAGGATCTTGGTGTATGTGTCAATAGATCCCTGAAAGTAGGCAGTCAAGTGGATAAAGTTGTTAAGAAGGCTTATGGAGTCTTAGCTTTTATTGGTAGGGGGATTGAATTTAGGAGCCGCAACATCATGTTGCAACTGTACAAAACTCTAGTGCGGCCGCACTTGGAGTATTGTGTGCAGTTCTGGTCCCCACATTATAAGAAAGATGTGGAGGCATTGGAGAGGGTACAGAGGAGGTTTACCAGGATGTTGCCTGGTATGGAGGGCAGGTCCTATGAAGAGAGGTTGAAGGATTTGAGGTTGTTTTCGTTAGAAAGGAGGCGGCTAAGAGGGGATCTTATTGAAGCATATAAGATGATTAGAGGTTTAGATAGGGTGGACAGTGATAGCCTTTTTCCTAGGATGGAGAAAGCTAGCACGAGGGGACACAGCTTTAAATTAAGGGGTATGAGTTATAGGACGGATATCAGAGGTAGGTTCTTTACTCAAAGAGTGATTAGGGAGTGGAATGCCCTGCCTGCAGCTGTTGTAGATGCGCCAAGTTTGGTGGCGTTTAAGAGGTTAATTGATAAGTATATGGAAGAGAAGGGAATGGTTTAGTTTGGAGGGGCATTGCTTTTTATTTTGGTCGGCACAACATCGAAGGCCGAAGGGCCTGTTCTGTGCTGTAATGTTCTATGTTCTATGAAAGATCAACTTAACACAAGTTAATCCATTCAGCAGCAGGGGAAATGCTGTTCTTGAACTGTTCGATACGTGGCCTCAGACTTTTTCTCGATGGAAGCAAGGGGGAAGAGAGAACAAAATAATCAAATTACTCTGGGTATTGCAAGCTCAGTTAATCTTTGATCTTTTGTACACACAACACAATATCACTGCAGTCGGATGTCAGAGTGTTGAACCTACTGTCGCTTCATTGTCATTCCAGATCAATTCCACCGCTTTGTGATCCAAATCACCAACACAGCAAACACTGAACTTGAGAACTCGCCTACACAGAAGGTCCATTATGTCTGCAATGACTCTGATTGAGCTCAGACCTGAGTCATACTTCCTCTCCTTTCTCTGCAGATCATTATACCTTTGCTTTTGCAAATGTTTATCCATTTCCCTTTCAACGTGCTCACAGATTCTGCTGCTCCCATGGCCTTTGGCAAGGAACCCATTGCCCCTCATGTTCCTCCCTCTTTCAGACCCCAGGACAGTCTCAGTGGGGTAACATAGTCCTGTCTGAATCAGCTGGCCGTTCCTTTACACTCAGCGGACACTGCTACCAAGACCCAATTCATGTCTAATTGCCCTTGAGAAGGTGGTGGTGAGCTACCTTCTTGGACTCTGGTATGTAGCTCATGGAGTGTAGGTATACCCACACTGCTGCTGGGGAGAAGGTCCAGGATAAAGGAACAGCGACGTATTTCAAAGTAAGGTTTATGCAAGACTTGGAGGGAACCAAGTTGTTTTCCCAAGTTGTCCATGTCATTCCAGGTGAAGATTGAAACATAGGAAAATAGAAACTAGAAGCAGGAGTAGACCATTTGGCCCATTCACCTTGATCAAGTCTAATCATCAAATTCAATATTCTGATCTCCTCCGTTCCCCTCAGATTCCTTCATATCTTTAGCCCCAAGAGCTATGTCTAATTTCTTCTCGAAATCAGACAATGTTTTGGCCTCAACTGCTTTCCGTGGGAATGAATTCCAAACATTCACCACCCTCTGGGTGAAGAAATTTCTCTTTGCCTCAGTTCTCAGTTTGTAGGTTTGGGAAGTATTGTCAAAGGATCGAGCTGCTACAATGCACACTGCACCAGCAGTAGTTGAGGGAGTGATTGTTTAAGATGGTGGACAGGAAACTAACAATGCAACTTGTTTCTCCTTAAGCATTATTGAAGAAGGAGAGTATTCCACTCCTAACCTGTGCCTTGTAGATGGTGGAAAAGCTTTGGGAAGTCGATATAAAGTCGACGAGCAGAGAGATCTCGGGGTACATGTGCATAGATCCCTGAAAGTTGGCACCCAGGTTGATAAGGTTGTTAAGAAGGCGTACGGTGTGTTAGCTTTTATTGGTAGAGGGATTGAATTTCGGAGCCGTGAGGTCATGTTACAACTGTACAAAACTCTGGTGCGGCCGCACTTTGAGTATTGCATACAGTTCTATACACCGCATTATAAGAAAGATGTGGAGGCATCGGAAAGGGTGCAGAGGAGGTTTACCAGGATATTGCCTGGTGTGGTGGGAAGGTCTTATGAGGAAAGGCTGAGGGACTTGAGGTTGTTTTCATTAGAGAGAAGAAGGCTAAGAGGTGACCTAATTGAGGTGTACAAGATGATCAGAAGGTTAGATAGGGTGGACAGTGAGAACATTTTTCCTCGGATGGTGATGGGTAACATGTTGGGACACAGCTTTAAATTGAGGAGTGATAAATATAGGATGGATGTTAGAGGTGGGTTCTTTACTCAGAGGGTAGTAAGGGTGTGGAATGCCCTGCCTGAAGCAGTTGTGGACTCGCCAACTTTAAGAACATTCAAATGGTCAGTGGATAGGCATATGGATAACATTGGAATAGTTTAGGTTAGAGGGTCATTACATTGGTTCCACTGGTTGGTGCAACATCGAGGGTAATGCGCTGTAATGTTCTATGTTCTATTAAGTCCAAAGATTACGCAGCCACTGACCTGTTTGTGTAACCATAGAATGGGATTTTGCAGGCTCACTTGTCCCTAAACCGTAAGACGCCGCTCAACAGCCCTTTCCATGGTTCACCTTGTCACCGCTCTGGTTCCTGTGGCGGACTGGATGTTAAAATTCTGGCCATAGTATTTATGTGGCTCTAATTAATCTTTTGGTCATGAGTTGCCCTGGTTTGTGTGGTCAAAATGGTCCTCTTTGTTGGATAGATACCAGTGCTGTAACTGTACTGGAACTGGCTGGGTAGTGGTTCTGGGGTATGACAGTGACAACTGCGGGATTCATGACTTTCAGTGATCTGCCCATTTCTCGGTAACACACGGTGTGAATTTCATTGACTAACAATTCCCAACTGTCGGTGCTAAAGTCCTCAGCAAAAAGCTAGCATGGGTTATCCACCTGGTTCTTTGGCTGAAGATGGTTGTAAATGTTTCAGCCTTGTGTCGTGTGCTGGGCTCGTCCATCATTGGGAATTTGGAACGTTTATGGAGCCTCCCCACCACCTTTGATTTCTTAGTTACTCACCCGAATCCGCGAAGGATTCAATTGCTTCTATTGGCAGTGGGATCCTTGCCTCAATGGGCAGCGCGACGGTTAGCACTGCCGCCTCGCAGCACCGGGGACCCAAGTTCAACTGCGGCCTCAGGTGATTGTTTGCACGGAGTTTGCACATTCTCCACATGTCTGCGTGGGTTTCCTCCGGGGGCTCTGGTTTCCTCCCATATTTACAGGTTAGGTGGATTGGCCATGTTAAATTGCACCTTAGCGTCAGACGGATTAGCAGGGTAAATACATGGGGTTACAAGGATAGAGGCTGGGTGGGATTGTGGTCAGTGCAGACTCGATGGGCCAAATAGCCTCCTTCTGTACTGTAAGGACTCTATGATTCTATGGATTCTAAGATTCAAACCGATAGCAAGAGCTCCTGGAGGTAAGAGCCATGAAGCCATTTCGAAGTAATGGGCGTTTCAGTAAACGAGCTGGAAACACAAATTTCCCAAATTTCTCCCTGAGGAAAGGTTTCATCACACTGACCTGAAGTTTACTAAGGTCATAATTTGTTTATATTTTGGTAATGTTATTCATTAGTCTCTACCAATTAGCAGCGAAGTAAAGTTAAAGTCAAATTGACTAAGACTGACCCATTCCCAATGGTCTGTTGCTGGCTGAAGTTTATAAGTTTTTAAGTTTTATTTATAAGTGTCGCAAGCAGGTTGACATTAACACTGCAATGAAGTTACTTGAAAATTCCATAGTCGCTACACTCCGGCACCTATTCGAGTACACGGAGGGAGAATTTAGCACGGCCAATGCACCCTTAACCAGCATGGCTTTTGGACTATGAGAGGAAACCAGGGGAAACCCACGTAGGCACGGGGAGAATGTGCAGATTCTGCACAGACAGTAACCCAAGCTGGGAGTCGAACCTGGGTCCCTGGCACTGTGAGACAGCAGTGCTAACCACTGTACCACACTGAAGGAGGCCATTCGGCCCTTCAATCCAACGCTGGTTCTTTGAAGGAACTGTCTAATGAGCCCCAACCTCCTGCTTCTATCCCCATAGCACTGCAAAAACATTTCACCATTAATATGCATATCCAAGCAATCCTTAGAAAGGTACTGGACTTTCTCTCACCACCCTTTCAGGTAGTGCACTCCAGATTATAACAACCCATTGTATTAAAGAAAAGCAATTAAGAGGCCTCATTAGAGACTGCTCTTGAACCATTTGATGACGGTCAACTCTGCAAAGGTAAGCATGTGGATAAAGATCATGCATTTTAATTAGGGTTAAAATGGAAGCAGCTAACTGTCTGGTATGAGGTAGTAATGACTCAAAGAAATACTTATAATTGAAGATTTCACTCAGCAGAACAGTAATCCACAGCAAGAGCCAAACTATCGATAAGTTATCAAAGTAACTGATCAAGAGAAAATATACATCTTCAGTAAGGAAAGGATAAAGCAACAACATCCTCCTTTTAGGGAGTTGTCTTTTAACTAGGATATAATGATGTCATAGACACAAAGAACAAAGAACAAAACAGCACGGGAAACAGGCCCTTCGGCCCAACGAGGCCGCGCCGCCACCCCGATGTTCCCACCTCTACCCGTGATCCCTGTCTATGTTTATAGATCTATGGATTAAAAACCAAATTTGAGACAATTTAGGGAGAATTTGTTTTGCCAATTAGCCTAAGAGCACATCTTTGGGATGTGGGAGGAAACCGGAGCACCCGGAGAAAACCCACGCAAGCACGGGGAGAATGCGCAAACTCCCACATACACAGGCCCAAATCCATGTATCTGCACAGCACAGCGATAGTCACTGAGCTGTCGTGTTGCCCATCAAATGGTCCAGGTCAAGCGTACACTAACGACGTGAAGCAGTAGGATACTCTCGAAAAAAATCCAAGAGCAGCCCTCTCACGACCCATCGCGTGTATGCCCCTCGTTAGACAACAAGGTGGACCAAAGCACCTGTAGGATAAAAACAAGTACATCAATATCATCATCTATTTACACACTTCCCAGGGACTCCCAAGGCTCATGATCCCTATTTTAAATCATAGAAGATAGGAGCAGGAGGAAGCCATTTGACCCTTCGAGCCTGCTACACCATTCTTCACGATCATGGCTGATTGCCCAACTCAATAGCCTAATCCTGCTTTCTCCCCATAACCTTTGATCCCAGTCACTCCAAGTGCTATATCTCTTGATTACATTCAATGTTTTGCCATCAACTACTTCCTGTGGTGATGAATTCCACAGGCTCTTTGGGTGAAGAAATATCTCCTCATTTCCATCCTAAATGGTCTACCCGAAATTCTCAGACTGTCACCTCTGGTCCTGGACTCCCCCCACCATCATCTGGGATATTTTCCCTGTTTGGAGTGTTGCGTAGATTGACAAATGGACAAAATGGGAGTGAGAGAGAAAGATGAAAGGACCAGCTAGCTGATAATGAGAATCTAGACTGATAATAAAAGCAAACATCAATAACTGAAAGCTGAGAATTGATACACAATTCTGTCTCCCAAACTAACCCAGTAAGAAGTCTGACAACACCAGGTTTTGGCAGACTTCTTACTGTGTTTACCCCAATCCAACGCCTGCATCTCCACATTCTAAACTAACTGACAAAGTTAAGTACTGCCTTTTATCTTACAACTTATTAAACTTGGTGATTAAATATAACTTATAACTTTATAAGTTATTATTAGTTGATAAGTATATGGAAGAGAAGGGAATGGTTTAGTTTGGAGGGGCATTGCTTTTTATATTGGTCGGCGCAACATCGAAGGCCGAAGGGCCTGTTCTGTGCTGTAATGTTCTATGTTCTACGTTCTATCTGTTTGCTTAAATACTACTGTACGTGGTGTTACAGTTAATAAATTAGTAATAGTTTGGATTCAATATTGAAGAACCTTATCGATTTGAGAATTAATTATAAATATGAATCCACCTTCTTCAATTGAAAGCATCGTGAGAACAGAAGTGGATGCATATTCCCAAGGCAGGATTGCAGATCTTGTGCAATATTTTATGAAATATAAACAGCATTGGACATTGAAATGGTTCACTCCCAAATCTAGTCACTCTGAGGCTGATGTTTTCACCTGACCATGTTTGTGAATGAACCCTTCTGCACTAAACAGAGTGAAGAGATGAGCCAGTCCTGTTCCAATGTTGCCTGAGGCAGGGATCAGTGTTTTGGAGTATAATTTGAGAGTCTGAACAGATCACAGAGCGCAATCAGATTGCCATTAATCTTCCCATTCCAACTCTGCTCCTTGTATTTGCGTCATTGGCTTGTTTGTATTCAGGCTGCAGTGAGCAGGGTTCAGCGAGATTAAGCATTGTGATTAGCTGTGAATGAATTCACAGACACAGACATATTAGTCTAGGTATCAGTGCTAACGGGAATAGTGCAGGCAGAATGGAAACAGAGAGTCACCCACACAGACAGACAGAGAGACACACACACACAGAAAAACATACAGACGCACACACACACAAACACACACACAGGCACACATACAGATACACACATACACACACAAACACAGACACAGGCACATACTGACAGACAGACAGACACACACACACACACAGAGAAAAACATACAGACACACACACACACAAACAGGCACATATGCAGATACACACACACACACAAATACACACAAACAGGCACATATACAGATACACACACACAAACACAGACAAAGGCACATACTGACAGATAGACAGACAGACAGACAGACACACAGGCACACACACACGCACAGAAAAACATACAGACACACACACACAAACAGGCACATATACAGATACACACACACACACACAAACACACACAAACAGGCACATATACAGATACACACACACGCAAACACAGACACAGGCACATACTGACAGATAGACAGACAGACAGACACACACACACACACACAGGCACATATACAGATACACACACACACAAACACACACAAACAGGCACATATACAGATACACACAAACACAGACACATACTGACAGACAGACAGACAGACAGACACACACACACACACACGCACACAGGCACATATACAGATACACACACACACAAACAGGCACATATACAGATACACACACACACACAAACACAGACACAGGTACATACTGACAGATAGATAGACAGACACACACACACACAGGCACATATACAGACACACACACACACACAAACACAGACACAGGCACATACTGACAGATAGATAAACAGACAGACAGACAGACACACACACACACACACAGGCACATATACAGACACACACATACACACACACATACACACATACACAGGCATGCATAGGCACAAACACAGACACACCCATACACATAGAGACACACACAGAGACACACATTGATCCTCCTCCCCACCCCCAGGGTGAATGCTGCCCCTCCTCCCCCTTCCCCAGGGTGGATGCTGCCCCACCCCCTCATCCCCCCAAGGGTAGATGCTGCCCTCTCCCTCCCAGGGTGGATGCTGCCTCCCCTCCTCCCCTTCTGCCCCCCAGGGTGGATGCTGACCTCTTCCCCCACCCCCCCCCCCCAGGGTGGATTCTGCCCCCTCTCCCCTTCAAAATGGATGCTGCCCCCTTAACTCTCCAGGTGGATGCTGACGCCTTCCCTCCCCCCGCCCCCCCCCCAGACTGGATGCTGCCCCCTCCCCCCCCACCCCAGGGGTGGAGCTGACCCCTTCCCCCCACCTCCAGGATAGATGCCCCCCCCCCCCCCCACTGTCATCCCCTAGGATGCCACCCCTTGTCTGCCCCCAGGGGTGGTGCTGTCCTTTCCCAGGGTGGCTTCTCTAGTCAAATCGTCTGAGTCTTAGTGAAAAGTGGAGGGGTCCCACTGTGTTACGCTGGCAGTGTGGGGCTGGAGCCAGGAGGCGGTGCTGGCGTGGTGGTGCCTGAGGCATGACCCTCGACCCGCCAGCAACCTCCCCCCCACCCTCCTCCCAGAACCTCTCCAGTGGGATCCGTTCGCCAGTAGCACTACATTGTAGGGTCCTGTTGCGATTCACAATTTACCATGAGGGATCTATTAGGAATAAGAGCCCTCTCATTACATTTAAATATCTACATCATTGATGCAGATGGACAGAGTGGGACACTGCCATGGGAAATCCCACTGGCGTTAAAATATCTGTTGGCATTCCTGCAGGATTGACCACACCGATCACATCTCCTGAAAACAGGAATGGAAAACCCCCACCCTACCTCCACCCCCATCTCCACCCCTCTCCCCACTCCCATCCTTTTCCCCATCCTGCCCATCTCCCGGCTCCCCCCACCCTTCACCCTACCCAGCCCACCCCTCTCCCATCCCTTACACCAGCCCCACCCCACCCATCTCCCCGCTCCCCCCCACCCCCTTCCCCATCCCAGCCCACCCCTCTCTCCCACCCTAACCCACCCCATTCTTCTCACAACCCCCCAGTCCCTCTCCCCACCCTCTACAACACTCCCAGCCCCACCTCCCTACCCCATCCTTCTTCCCCACCCCCATCCTTCTCCCCACCCCCACCCCTCCCCCAACCTCACCCCACCCCCATCCTTCTCCCCACACCCCCCCCCTCTCCCCACCCTCTACAACACTCCCAGCCCCACCTCCCTACCCCCACCCCTCTCCTTTCTCCCTACTCCCAGCCCCATCTCTCCACCCCCCTATCCTTCTCCCACCCCCACCTCTCTCCCCACTCTCTACAACACTCCCAGCCCTAGCTCCACCCCCATCCTTCTCCCCACCCCCACCCTCCCCCCACCTCACCCCATCCCCATCCTTCTCCCCACCTCCATCCTCTCCCTACGCTCTATACCACCCCCACCCCACCCCTCTTCCCATCCCGCCCACCCCTCCCCCCCCACCCCTCTCCCTACCTCCACCTCACCACATTCCCCTCCCCTCCAGCCTGTAGTCATAGACTTCAAGCAGTTTGGCCCAGCATTCCTCCAGCCCCCTGCTTTGAAAGTGGGGGGTGCCTGTGCTGTGGACCATTCTCACATCCAGAGAGCTTTTGTGTGACATTTAACTCCACTGTGTAAATGGCAACAATATTGGGGATATCATGAGACCAAGGGGGATGATTCATTATTGATACACGCTCCATAATATTATTAAGCAGCTTTGGTCTTGTCCTGATGTCAAGCAACCTGCTGGGCTGTAAAAAGCAGAGGGAATTGGTTTAGAACGGGCTAATTACACTTGTCCACCATTCCCAGTTCACAGGATCCTACACTGCAGAAAGAGGCCATTCAGCCCACTGAGTCTGCATTAACACCAACCAGGTCCTATTCCCGCAACCCCACCTTTTTACCCTGCTAATCCCCCCCAAGGGGCAAATTTAGCACGGCCAATCAACCTAACCTGCACATCTTTGGGCTGCGGGAGGAAACCGGAGCACCCGGAGGAAACCCCACGCAGACTCGGGGAGAACGTACACGGACAGTGACCCAAGCCCGAAATCAAACCCGGGCCCTTGAGGCAGCAGGGCTAATCACTGTGCCACTGCACTGCCCCTACACCATTCCCTCCACTTTTATTGGTAATAAAACTGTACACAATCCATGACCTGAACTCAGAATCTCTGATGTTCTCAACTGCATACACCAGCATACACTGCTAATAGCATCGCCCTCTCCTTCGAAGGCTTACCCAGGATGTACTGGTGCGTTTTTTTTTTCTGAATGAGATTGAAAACGAAGCGACCGTACGCATGAAGGAAAAAACAAAATTAAATGCCCACCATTGACTACCGAGCAACAATACTGCAGCTACTGAGGGGATTGTTATTGCGAAAGCTTCATTTAACTCTGTTAAGCAGTAGCTGTGTGTAGTGTGCTGATTGATCGAGTGGGGCTGTGCAGTAATGCAGTTGCCTCGGTGTCTGGGCTGATGTGACTCAGTGTTAATGCAGAGTATTGATTAGATGTCAGCTAATCCGTCCTGGGTAATTGTGCGGGTTACGACAGCATCAGAACCCTGTGTCCCAAGTAATTGCCAGGAACCAGATGAGGCTACACTTATGCCTGGGGTAAAAAACCATAGTACTGAAGTGGATTTTAAAAATACGCACATATAAATGTGTGTGTGTGTGTGTGTGTGTGTGTGTGTGTGTGTGTGTGTGTGTGTGTGTGTGTGTGTGTGTGTATGCACACACATATTGATACACACACACACACACACACATACACACATACTGTCCCTAGTCATTCACAGGCACAATATCAAACAAAACCTGACATAGAATCTCACAGTGCAGATAAGGCCCTTCAGCCCATCGAGTCTGCACCAATATGTGAGAAATCCCATCTAATCCCATTTACCAGCACTTGACCCATAGCCCTGAATGTTTTGATGTGCCAGCTGCTCATCTGGGTGCCCTCCCAAGCAATGCATTCCAGACCCTCTGAGTAAAAAAGCTTTTCCTCACATTCCTGCCCCTCGCCTACGTCCCCTTATAATTGATTCTTCAAATAAGGGGAATAGCTGCTTCTTACCCACTCTGTTCATGCCCTTCATAATCTTGCACACCCCGATCAGGTCACCCTTCAATCTTCTCCGCTCCAATATTCCATCCCGGGCAGCATCCTGGTGAATCTCCTCTGCACCCCTCTCCAGTGTAATCACATCCTTCTGATAATGCAGTGACCAGAACTGCACACAAAATTCTACACAATTCATAAGAACATAAGAAATAGGAGCAGGAGTCGGCCATCCAGCCCCTCGAGCCTGCCCCGCCATTCAATAAGATCATGGCTGATCTGCAATGGTTCAGTACCACTTTCCCGCTTTCTCCCCGTAACCCTTAATTCCCTTCTCAATTAAAAACCTATCCACTCTTAAATATATTCAGCGAGGAAGCCTCCACCACTTCAATGGGCAGAGAATTCCAAAGATTCACCACCCTTTGAGTGAAGAAACTTCTCCTCAACTCTGACCTGAACCACTCCCCTCTAATCTTGAGGCTGTGCCCTCTAATCCTGCTATCTTTGCTAAGCGAGAGGAGTCTCTCAACCTCTATCCTATCCATCCCCTTCATTATCTTATACATCTCTATAAGATCCAATAGAGACATATAAGGTAATGAAGGGGATGGATAGGGTAGAGGTTGGGAAGGGTAGAGGACTCCAACATGACTTCCCTGCTTTTGTAATCTATATCTTCATCGATAAAAGCAAATGCCACCTATGTCTTTATCACCACCCTATTTCCATCTTCAGCGATCTGTATACAAACATGCTGAGATCCCTTTGTTCCACAGAACTTCCTAGCGTCCCTCCATTCGCTGAATATTTCCTTATCACATTACTTCTTCCAAAGTCTACCACCTCACACTTTTGAGGGTTAAATTCCATCTATCAGTTATCTGCCCATTTGACCATTGCGTGTACATCCTCCTGCATCCCAAGACACTCCGCTTCTTGGTTAACCAACTGGCCAATCTTTGTGTCATCTTCAAAATTACTAATCTTACCCTCCACGTAGCCATCTATATTAATGACAAATAATAAGGGACCAGCACAGATCCCAGTGGTACGCCAGTGGATACTGGCTTCCGGTCACTAATACAGCTTTCTGTCATCAACCTCTTCCTCCTACAATTGATGGGGAGATGCTGGTGTTGGACTGGGGTAAACACAATAAGAAGTCTCACAACACCAGGGTAAAGTCCAACAGGTTTATTTGGCAGTAAACACCACTAGCTTTTGGGGCATTGTGATCAGAACTCTCCACTCACCGAAGAGCAAATAAACCTATTGGACTTTAACTTTGTATTGTGAGACTTCTTGCTACAATAAGCCAATTTTGAATCAGCTTTACCAAATGACCCTGTATGCCTTGTGAGTTTACCATCTTTACAAGTCTCCCACGTGTCAAAGGCTTTGCTGAAATCCATTTAAACTACGCCAGCACGTCACGTGGAGGGAATTGGGACAGTTAGCCTAAAGCTTGGTTGAGGAAAGGGGTTTGAAGGACCAGTTGGTGGCACAGATGGGGAGATTGAAACCGGGCTCCTGAAATTGGAGGAGCACAGAGAATTCGGAGAGTTGAGGGACTTGCAGAGATTAAAAAATTGGGGGAAGGAGGAGGGGGAGCAATTTAAAAATGCACATGCACTTACACACTCATTTACATACTATAGATAGAAACAGAGTGTGAGAAGGGCACTGTGAGAGCCATTTAATTGAGTTCTCTGTATCCATTATAGCCGCACAATTTTAGAAAGTTGTACAAAATGTTAGAGAAACACAAGCAAGGCAGGGTAATCTCTAAAAAGAGAGACCCGTAACTGCTTACCCTTAACCTCATCATTGTCAAATCCCAACCTGCCACATTCTGGGGTCACTATTGACCAGAAACATAACTGGACCAGCCACATAAATACTGTTGCTACAAGACCAGGCCAGGGGCTGGGGAGGAGGATTTGGGAGAGAGGGGAGCATTTCAAATTTGAAACTGAAAAATCCAATCTTATGAGACTTAGACAAAAAAGCCACAATGTGATTCTCGTCAGCAGAGGGAGAACAGAGCCTAATCTCACCAGAAAGCCGGCTGCTGAACTCTAGGGGTACCATTGCACAGGTGTACTGGGGAATTTCCTGTCATTACCCCCAATTGAACCCCTCTTTCATTGCCTCCCCATGGACATTGGGACATGTCACCAAGTGGTCCCTGTGCTGCGCTCTCCCCTTCAACATTCACGGTTGCTGCTCCAACCAATTAGCCCCCCAATCCTCCATTGCCGGTCAAGTCAATCAATCTCTCCTGTCTGCAGATTCCCCACTTCCCCTCTTCCTGGCACTGCCACAGTGCCAGGCTGGTAGTGCCAGGATGGAGCTCCCCGAAGGGAATTGCCCTGCCCTGCCCCCAACAAACCAGCCTCAATGGCCTCCGGTCTCGCTGACGAGGACTGTTAGTGGGGACCATCTATGATCCTTGCTGGTGAGGAACTCGATGGACAAGCAGGTAAGAGAGCCGAGATGGTGGGCTCTGAGAATCACTGATTACATTTACCCTCTGTAATGAATATTGAAATCGGCTTTGGGCCCTTTATGGACCTGAAGCCGGCTTCGCTGGCACAACAAGTCCAGGAGGATTGTGAGAAACTGGACACAAACACAATTTTTCGCCTCTTGCTCCATCTTACCAGATTCCTTCAGCTGGAGGGGATGAGCAGGTAAGATTGCCCTCTAGAGGTTCTGCAGCAACCTCGCTGCTTTTAAAATCCAAACCCGGATTAATAAAGTGTCCCAAATGTTTTTTTTACCACTCTACTAACTGAGATCCGAAGTTAAAGTTTTAAAGTTTATTTATTAGTCACAAGTAGGGTTACATTAACATTGCAATGAAGTTACTGTGAAAATTCCTAGTCGCCACACTCCAGCACCCATTCAGGTACACTGAGGGAGAATTTAGCATGGGCCAATGCACCTAATTAGCATGTCTTTTGGATTGAGAGGAAACTGGAGCATCCTGAGGAAACCCACGCAGACACAGGGAGAATGTGCAGACTCTGCACACACAGTGGCCCAAGGCTAGGGTTGAACCTGGATCCCTGGAGCTGTGGGGCAACTGTGCTGACCACTGTGCCACCGTGATGCCCATCTGTGGCCAAAAGTGCCAACGTCCCTTTGTTCCACAGAACTTCCTAGTGTCACGCCATTCTCTGAACACTTTCTTGTCAAGTTACTCCTTCCAAAGTGTATCACCTCTTATTTACCCGCTTAGTTTCCACAACCTCTCTGCCCCCTTCAAGGCACAAGTCAGCAAGATGGTGGAACACTCTCCACGAGACTGGGTTGAATGTTGCTCCATCAACCATCATGAGGCGCTATACCATACTAGACCACAGTCTGCTTGACTGACACCCCATAAAAATTATGAATGGGTTTGACGGGGAGACAAGCAGAAGATGGCTCCATTTGTGGAGAGTCCAAAGCCAAGACCATAAACATGGTCAACAGCGCAATGGCACAGTAGTTAGCACTGCTGCCTCACAGTGCCTGCGACCCAGTTCAATTCCAGCCTCGGGTCACTGTCTGCATGGAGTTTGCACATTCTCCCTGTGTCTGCATGGGTTTCCTTTGGTTTCATAGAACATAGAACATAGAACACTACAGCACCACCAGGCCCTTCGGCCCACGAGTTGCCCCAATCACATCTATACCTACCAAGCCACAGACCTATCTATAACCCCCTATCCCATTAGTTCCCATATATTCATCCAGAAGTCTTTTAAAAGACCCCAGTGAGTTTGCCTCAACAACCTCCGACGGCAGCCGATTCCATTCACTCACCACCCTTGAGTGAAAAACTTACCCCTAACATCTCCTCTGTATTTGCTTCCCTGCACCTAAAACCTGTTTCCTCTCGTAGTGACCATTTCTTTACCCAGAGGGTGGTTCGGGAGTGGAATGCCCTGCCTGAGGCAGTTGTAGATGCGCCAAGTTTGGTGGCGTTTAAGAGGTTAGTTGATAAGTATATGGAAGAGAAGGGAATGGTTTAGTTTGGAGGGTCATTGCTTTTTATATTGGTCGGCGCAACATCGAAGGCCGAAGGGCCTGTTCTGTGCTGTAATGTTCTATGTTCTATGTTCTATTTCAGTTCGGGGAAATAGCCTCTGAGAGTCCACCCTATCTATTCCACTCAACATTTTATAAACCTCTATCAGGTCGCCTCTCAATCTACGTTTCTCCAGGGAGAAGAGTCCCAGCTCCCTCAACCTATCTTATAAGGCCTGCCTCCCAATTCAGGCAGCAATCCTTGTAAATTTCCTCTGCACTCTCTCAATAGCCTCTACATCCTTGCTATAGTGAGGTGACCAGAACTATTTCCTCCCACAATCCAAAGATGTACGGGTTAGGTGGATTGGCCATGCTAAATTGCCCCTAATTTTGGAGGAAACTAATAGGATAAATATGGGGGTTAGGGGATAGGGTGGGATTATTGTCAATGCAGTTGATGGGCTGAATGGCCTCCTTCTGTACTGTAGAGATTCAATGATACCTTCACTGTCACTGGGTCAAAACCCTGAAACTTTCTTCCTAGCCGTACTCAGGGTGTACCTACACCTCAGGGACTGCAGTGGTTTAGGAAAGCAGCCAGAGATGGATAATAAATTCTGGACTGGCCCAGCCATAGACAATTCTTAAAAAAAGATATTCACTCATAAATCCCAGCAGGAATTTAGAAGAAACCTCTTTATCAAGAGAGTGGTTGGAATATAAAACACGCTATGACAAAGAGCAAATGATGCCAATAACGTAAATATATTTAAGAGAAACACCTGCTCCTATTTCTTATCATAGAAACCCTACAGTGCAGAAAGAGGTCCTTCAGCCCATCGAGTCTGCACTGAACACAAACTCATCCAGGCCCTACCCCTATATATTATACTCACTAATCCCTCTAACCTCCGCATCCCTGTATGCTAAGGGCCAATTTCTTAGCATGACCAATCAACCTAACCCGTGCATCTTTGGACTGTGGGAGGAAACCGGAGCAAACTCACACCGACCCGAGAAGAATGAGCAAACTCCACACAGACAGGAATCGAACCCACAGCCCTAGAGTTGTGAAGCAGCAGTGCTAACCACTGTGCTACCGTGCCACCCCAACATTATGTTCTTAAGATAAAGCTAGATAAGTGTGTGAGGGAGAAAGGAATGGAAGGATAGGTGATAGAGTTCCTTAAAGGACATTGGGAGAAGTATAAATACTAACATGAACCAATTGAACCATTTCGTCTATCCCTCTGCTGTGTGTTCATTGTAATTATACGTAGCAGAGATTTAAGTTGTACTCTGGACCTGCTTCTTTGAAAGGTTGCTGCTATGAAAGGCTTACTTACAATATTTATCTCTTCCCGACATGCATCAGCCTGACACTGCTCTCTAACCGTCCCCCCAGGAACAGAATGACACACAAGGCTCCTGAAGTGCCTTTCATTATGAAACAATTGCCTCGGGACTCACTCGATTTGCTACCCCTCATCAGAGGAACAACTACCCGTCCTCTAGGGTGTGACCTTGAAAGAATGATGGAAGATTAAAACCTCCTTCACTCAATCTTCCCAAACAGATAGTTTTTTTTATTATTATTTGGACCATATTTCAACCCAGCGTATTTATTTTCCGGCCATCGCTAATCTTGAGCCTGTTCATGGGCATCTTAACGGCGATGCCCATATCCTGGGAAGGAATAATCATGCAGAACTAAACTCTGAAAGGCCAGGGAAGATGAACTCCCCAATTTGTCTTCAAGCCCTTCGAGAAGGCATGTGAGTCAGAGTGTTAAAATCTCGGTCAACTGAAGCATGCAACGTCCGAAGCTGTAATGCACCAGAGGCTTTGAATTGAATGAATAAGAAACAAAAAAGAACAAAACAGCACGGGAAACAGGCCCTTCGGCCCAACGAGCCCACGCCGCCACCCCGATAGAGTTCCCACTTCTACCCGTGATCCCTGTCCATGTTTATAGATCTACGGATTAAAAACCAGATTTGTGACAATTTAGGGAGAATATGTTTTGCCAATTAGCCTAAGAGCACATCTTTGGGATGTGGGAGGAAACCGGAGCTCCCGGAGAAAACCCACGCAAGCACACGGAGAATGCGCAAACTCCCACAGACACAGGCCCAAATCCATGTATCTGCACAGCACAGCGATAGTCACTGAGCTGTCATGTTGCCCATCAAATGGTCCAGGTCAAGCATACACTAACGACGTGAAAAATCCAAGAGCAGCCCTCTCACGACCCATCGTTAGAAAGAAGGCGGCTAAGAGGAGACCTTATTGAAACGTATAAGATGATTAGAGGTTTAGATAGGGTGGACAGTGATAGCCTTTTTCCTAGGATGGAGAAAGCTAGCACGAGGGGACATAGCTTTAAATTAAGGGGTGGTAGTTATAGGACGGATGTCAGAGTAGGTTCTTTACCCAGAGGGTGGTAAGGGTATGGAATGCCCTGCCTGCGTCAGTTGTAGATGCGCCAAGTTTGGTGGCTTTAAGAGGTTAGTAGATAAGTTTATGGACGAAAGGGAATGGTTTAGGTTAGAGGTCATTGCTTTTTCCTAATTGGTCAGCGCAACATCGAAGGCCGAAGGGCCTGTTCTGCGCTGTAATGTTCCATGTTCCATGTTCCATGTTCCATCGCCTGTATGCCCCTCGATAGACAACAAGGTGGACCAAAGCACCTGTAGGATAAAAACAAGTACATCAATATCATCATCTATTTACACACTTCCCAGGGACTACCAAGGCTCATGATCCCTATTTAAATCAGTTTTCTATACCCCTCCATTCCCATTCTGTTCATGTGCCCATCTAAGTATTTCTTAAATAACTCCACAGTACCTGCCTCCACCACTTTACTTGGCAGCGCATTCCATACCCCCGCCACCCTCTGTGTGAAAAATCTCCCTCTAGCACCCAAATTATACCTTAGCCCCCTCACCCTAAGCTCGTGACCCCTCGTGCTATTCGAGTCCATCCTAGGAAAAAGCTTAACCCTGTTTACTCTATCTATAGCCCTCATAATCCTGTACACCTCTATTAGATCTCCTCTAAGTCTACGTCTTTCTAAGGAAAACTGTCCCAATTTGCCCAACCTCTCCTCATAACTCAGACCTTCCATACCAGGCAGCATCCTGGTAAACCTCCTCTGCACTCTCTCCAGTGTCTTCACGTCCTTCTGGTAGTAAGGTGACCAGAACTGGACGCAGTATTCCAAATGAGGTCTAACCAACGTTTTATACAACTGCAACATTAAAGGCCAGCTCTTGTACTCTATACCCTTCCTATAAAGGCTAACATACTATATGCTTTCTTCACAACCTTCTCCACTTGCTCTGCCACCTTCAGAGACTTGTTCACCTGCACCCCCAGGTCCCTCTGCGTTTCTATACTCTTAATAGGTCTACCCTTTATCATATACCTCCCCCCTACATTCTTTCTCCCGAAATGCATCACCTCACATTTATCAGGATTGAATTCCATCTGCCATCTGTCTGCCCAAGCTACCAGCCTATCTATGTCCTGCTGCATCGCCTGACAATGCTCCTCACTATCCGCAAGTCCAGCCATCTTTGTATCGTCTGCAAACTTGCTGATCACTCCACTTACTCCCTCTTCCAATCATTTATATATATTGTAATAGAAGAGGTCCCAGTACCGAGTCCTGCGGCACACCACTAATGACCGACCTCCAGCTAGAAAAACACCCTTCCACTATTACTCTCTGTCTCCTATTACCAAGCCAGTTACTTATCCATCTAGCTACCTGTCCTTGTATCCCATTAGCCTTGACCTTCTCAACTAACCTCCCATGAGGGACTTTGTCAAATGCCTTACTAAAATCCATATAGACGACATCAACGGCTCGCCCTTCGTTCACCGTTTTCGACACCTTCTCAAAAAATTCTACCAGATTTGTAAGGCACGACCTCCTCTTAACAAATCCATGCTGCATATCCCTAATCAGATTGCAACACTCTAAGTGCCTATACATCCCATCTCTAAGAATCCCCTCCAACAGCTTCCCTACGACTGATGTCAAACTCACCGGCCTATAATTTCCAGGGTTATCCCTACTACCCTTTTTAAACAACGGTACAGCATTAGCTATTCTCCAGTCCTCTGGGACCTCACCTGTGTCCAAGAAAGAGACAAAGATTTGCGACAGAGGCCCAGCAATTTCACCTCACGCCTCCCTAAGCAGCCTGGGATAAATGCCATCAGGCCCCGGAGATTTATCAGTTTTAATGCTACCTAGAAGCTCTAACACTTCCTCCCTCGGTATGGATATTTCCCTCAACTGGTCCACAGCTCCCTCAGAGACAGGAGCTGTCAACAAGGCCCTCTCCTTCGTGAATACCGACGCAAAGTATTCATTCAGGATCTCTGCCATTCCCTTGGGCTCTAAGCACAGTTCCCCTCCTCTGTCCCTAAAAGGTCCGATTTTTCTTCTAACCACCCTTTTATTCCTAACGTTAAGAGTAAAACGCCTTTGGATTTTCCTTCATCCTCTCCGCCAAAATCATTTCATGCCCCCATTTTGACTCCCTGTTTGAGCTCCCTCCTACTCTCTCTATATTCCTCCAACGCTGTCTCTGTTTCCAGCTGCTTTGACCTATCATATGCGTCTCTTTTCTTCCTAACCAAGTCCTCAATATCCCTAGTAATCCATGGCTGTTTAATCCTACCTTTCCCATCTTTCCTCTTGGCCGGCACATGTTTATCTTGTAACATTTTCAGTATTCCCTTGAAAGAGTCCCACATGCCTAGCGTGGACTTACCCTCAAACAACCGTTCCCAATCAGTTTCCATAAGTTCCTGCCTAATCCGACTGTAGTTAGCCAATTCAGCACCCTCCCCCTAGGACAACAAGCATCCTTTTCCATCTGTATCCTAAAGTAGACAGAATTGTGAATATGCTCCAAAACGAATGCAATATCTCTATGCATTGTTCAACATACACAGTGTCAGAAATTCAGGTCACAATTCTTATTGGTATGACCTGTGGCTCAATTAATAACATGCTTGTCTCTAACACGCTCTGGGTCCCTCTGCAGGATCTCAGCACAAAAGTCTCAGCTGACGCGTCAATGCAGCGCTGAGGGAGTGCTACATTGTTGAAGGTTCTGCTTTTCAGCTGTGATGCTAAATTTAGTCTACCTGCTTGGGAGATCATAAAAAGATCCCAAGGCATTGTTATGAAGAAGAGGAGGTGAGCCCTGGTCAATATTGATCCCTCAGTCAACATCACATGAACAGGGTAACAAATCGAGGATGAAACAGTGTGGCTCAAAGTAACAAAGGATTTATTGCAAATGATAAATAAATATATCCAACAAAAGATACTCTTGGATAAAAAATGCTCTTGGATTTTTTTCGAGAGTATCCTAATGCTTCACGTCGTTAGTGTACGCTTGAGCTGGACCATTTGATGGGCAACACGACAGCTCAGTGACTATCGCTGTGCTGTGCAGGTACATGGATTTGGGCCTGTGTCTGTGAGAGTTTGCGCATTCTCCCCGTGCTTGTGTGGGTTTTCTCCGGGTGCTCCGGTTTCCTCCCACATCCCAAAGATGTGCTCTTAGGCTAATTAGCGAAACAAATTCTCCCTAAATTGTCTCAAATTTGGTTTTTAATCCATCAATCTATAAACATTGACAGGGATCACGGGTAGAGGTGGGAACATCGGGGTGGCGGTGCGGGCTCGTTGGGCCGAAGGGCCTGTTTCCCGTGCTGTTTTGTTCTTTAAAAGATCAGACAGAGTTATTTATGTGATGCGACAACTCCCATTCTCCATCTGGCCCCAGCCCACGATATAGAAATCTTGCTCCCAATTGGCTCTGCTTTCTACCTCAACATTGTATAGGGGTACACCCCGTTAAAAGGGACAGCGCTATCACAAACAGATTATCTGAAAAACTATCGCGTTGGTGTTTGTGTTTAAAGCTTTAAGGTTTACTTATGAGTGTCACAGGGTAGGCTTGTATTCACACTGCAATGAAAATCCCCAAATTGCCATACCATGGCGCCTGTTCAGGTACACTGGGAGAATTTAGCATGGTAAGGAGTCTCACAACACCAGGTTAAAGTCCAACAGGTTTATTTGGTAGCACTGCTTTGGGAACGCCGCTCCTTCATCGAGTAAGTGGGAGTTCTATTCACAAACAGGGCATACGAAGACACAAACTCAACTTACAGAATAATGGTTGGAATGCAAATCTTTAAAGTTAATCAAGTCTTAAAGGTACAGGCAATGTGAGTGCAGAGAGTGTTAAGCACAGGTTAAAGAGATGTGTATTGTCTCCAGAGAGGACAGTTAGTGAGATTTTGCAAGTCCAGGCAAGTCGTTGGGGATTACAGATAGTGTGACATGAACCCAAATTCCTGGTTGAGGGTGTCCTCATGTGTGCAGAGTCGCTGAGCAGAGACTGATAACCAAGTTCTGCACACACAAGGACAGCGTCAACCGGGATCTTGGGTTCATGTCACACTATCTATAACTTGGCCCAACGACTTGCCTGGACTTGCCAAATCTCACTAACTGTCCTCTCTCGAGACAATACACATCTCTTTAACCTGGGCTTAACCCTCTGTTCACTCACATTGTCTGTATCGTTAAGACTTGATTACCTGTAAAGACTCGCATTCCAACCATTATTTTGTAAATTGAGTTTGTGTCTTTATATGCCCTGTTAATGATCAGAACTCCCACTCACCTTATGAAGGAGCAGCGCTCTGAAAGCTAGTGGCTTTTGCTACCAAATAAACCTGTTGGACTTTAACCCGGTATTGTGGGACTTCTTACTGCGTTTACCCCAGTCCAACGCCGGCATTTCCACATCAGAATTTAGCATAACCAATGCACCCTAACCAGCACTTCTTTCGGACTGTGGGAAGAAACTGGGGCACCCGAAGGAAACCCACGGAGACACAGGGAGAAGGTGCAGACTCTGTTCTGGGAGATTGCTGTGTTTCCTACATTGCAATGGCGATTAGACTTCCAAAATGCATCATTGGTTGTTGATGCTATCCTCAACTTTCTGATGTTCGAGTTACAACATTTGTGAATCGACACACTGTTCCAGCTTTACAATGCTGGATTCAGGCAAGGTGCCACACCAGCGAATAATTGGTTCTTGTCAATTGTCATCTTCCTTTATGTTCCACAGCTTTTCACAACTGCCAAATGCCTCTCAGATGTGGAACATCTAACAAACTTTAACTTGACAGGAGTCTTGTTTGAAAACCAACTTACTCAAAGGAACTAGTGAGTTGGATGCTTGTTTTACAAAAGGTTTGAGCTTACTTAACACTCAGTGTAAACTGCTTTTTGCTTGAAGCTACATCATGGTGTCAGAGTTGATGGAAAGGGAACATTACTTAGCAATGAACACAAGGTTGAGGGACCAATCCCCGTATTTATAACAATATCCCTTCTGGAAATTTTGCTTCTGGCGTTTCAACTCAAGACAGAGTTCTCAGGGTCGAACTATGTTGTAAATCCACGGATTTCCTGGTAACTGCTTTGAGCTATCCGGTACTCGTGAAAGGTGTTGGATCAACATAAGTCTTTGTATTAATAACCTGAACTTGGCTAGAGGGGTGAAGTTGGATAATGCCTGAAAATGATGGTATACAATTAACCTCAGTTTATTCATTGCATCGGACAGCATGTTTTAAACAATTGTCACATTCAACATTTTAATGCTTTAATTACAGTTTCATATTTGCTGGTTTGTTGTGTATTTTACCTATCTGATTCACCTCAAGAAAATGCAGATATGACACTAGTTTTAGACTACAACATGTTTATTTACAATGTTTAATAATTTTTCTTCGATTACAAGATACCTCCAGGTTCTGAGCTCTTGGATCTTTTCTAGCAGTCTCCATTTACATTAGCTCTCGGATGTCCTACCCTGGCTTAAGCAATCAAGCAACATGAACATAGATCAGTCAGCAGATTAACATACTCAAACACAGATCAATTGAACCATTGCACGGTTCATTGGCTGCACACATCAACAGGGGGGATTGATAGTGAAGGTGGCTAACATCATCGAAAGGCTACCTGCCCTTCCGAAATAGTGCACTGGGGCTGGGAAAAAGAGCTAAAGAGAACAGAATCTTCTGTTATGAAAGATTGAAAAATAGCTGAACAATCATAGCATCCCTACAGTGCAGAAGGAGGCCATTTGGCCCATCGAGCCTGCACCAACAACCATCTCAGCAAATTAACCTAACCCGCATGTCTTTGGAGTATGGAGGAAACACATGCAGACATGGGGAGAGGTTCACTCTTGAATGTTTAAGCTCTGCAGTAAGAGGATGCACAGTTGAAAGGCTGATGGAAGAAGACAGGTCCATCCTTCCTCTCTCTCCCTCCAACCCAACTTGCAAGCTTTGAACCTTAACCTCTTCTGCAGATAGAGACACCTTGAAGGAAATTGAACCCGTACCACTATCCATGGTGCTGTCCATGTATTTTTATTATCACATTGTGTAAATGATCAAATGCTCGCTGGATTGGTGGAACTGCTTTTCACAGGACAATTAGCCCGTCAAATCCATTATCAGTAATATAGTAAACACTCTTATCATAATACAAGGCTTTTGGAGAAGGTGAGAGGGCATGGGATACAAGGGGCTTTGGCCTCGTGGATCCAGAACTGGCTTGCCGGCAGAAGACAGAGAGTGGTTGTGGATGGGTCTTTCTTGTTCTGCATGGAGGTCGGTAACCAGTGGAGTGCCCCAGGGATCTGTTCTGGGACCCCTGCTGTTTGTCATTTTCATAAATGACCTGGATGAGGAAGTGGAGGGGTGGGTTAGCAAGTTCGCCGATGATACAAAGGTCGGTGGTGTTGTGGATGGTCTGGAGGGATACCAAGAGTTGCAGCGGGACATAGACAGGATGCAAGACTGGGCGGAGAAGTGGCGGATGGACTTCAACGCAGATAAATTTGTAGTGGTCCATTTTGGCAGGAATAATGGGATGAAGGAGTACAATATAAGGGGTAGGAGTCTTAGCTGTGTTGTAGAGCAGAAGGATCTCGGGGTCCGGGTCCACAGGACTCTTAAATCGGCCTCGCAGGTGGAGGAAGCGGTCAAGAAGGCGTACGGTGTACTGGCCTTCATTAATCGAGGAATAGAGTTTAGGAGTCAGGAGGTAATGATGCAGCTCTATAAAACTCTTGTCAGACCCCAGTTGGAGTATTGTGCGCAGTTCTGGTCGCCTCATTATAGGAAGGATGTAGAGTCTATTGAGAGAGTTCAGAGGAGATTTACAAGGATGCTGCCTGGATTGGGAGGCAGGTCTTATGAAGATAGGTTGAGGGAGCTGGGACTCTTCTCACTGGAGAGATGTAGGTTCAGAGGCGACCTGATAGAGGTTTATAAAATGTTGAGAGGAATAGATAGGGTGGACTCTCAGAGACTATTTCCCCGAGCTGAAATGGTCACTACAAGAGGACACAGATTTAAGGTGCAGGGAAGCAAATACAAAGGAGATGTCAGGGTAGGTTTTTCACTCAGAGGGTGGTGAGTGAATGGAACCGACTGCCGTCGGAGGTTGTTGAGGCAAACTCACTGGGGTCTTTTAAAGGACTTCTGGATGAGTATATGGAAAAGAATAGGATAGGGGGTTATAGATAGGTCTGTGGATTGGTAGATGTGATCGGGGCAACTCGTGGGCTGAAGGGCCTATTTGTGCTGTATTGTTCTATGTTCTATGTTAACATGCAGATTCCACCTGAAGCCAGAATTGAACCCAGGCCCCTGGCGCTGTGAGGCAGCAGTGCTGGCCACTGTGCCACCATTTTGCCCCAAACAAGAAAAAAGATTAACATTTTTCAATTTTTGGTGGGCCAGGGTGAAAGGTGTACTTTGATGTCAATACCTTGATGTGGATAGGACAAGCCAAGGAGTGCATACCAAGATCCCAAATAGTAAGATAATAATGACCAGATTATCTGTTTCTCCGTGCTGCTGCAGTTTTAGATAAGGCAAAGTTTATGGAATTGGAGGATGGGGGGAGGTCAGTTGGAATATTGGCCGGGATTTTACCACCTCAGTCGCATGAGGCGCGTAAAATCCCACTGGAGGCCAACAGAAAATTGTGTTCTGTGAGCCTGGCCCCGATTTCGGTGCCAGTAAAATCACAACCATTGTGTCTGGAAATGACAAATCATCATTATTGACACCTAATTGTTTTTTAAATGATTCTGGGTTTGTGCCTCTATGAGAAATGTATTTCCCACGTTGTTCAGTCTTTGTGTGAGGAAGATTTTCTTGCTACCTGTTGTAAAACGTCCCCTCGTTCAATCCCCAATTGAAGAGATATCCGGGGTTTATTTCCTTCAACACACTTGCCTATTTTATATCCCTCTATATGATCACCTCTCCGCTGATTCCAGTCTCCCTTCAGCCCATCCATCCCTTTCCTTGTCCTGAGGCCAAGAGTTGGTTTCTCACCTTCTATCTTTTTTGATTCCACCGTTAACATTTCAAAGAATAAAGGACAGAAACAGGCCCTTCAGCCCAATGAGCCCGCGCCGCCATTTTAACAGCGTGAGTTCCCTCTTCCACCCGTGACCCATGTCTATGTTTATGGAAATCCACATTGGAAACCAGATTGAAGGGACACTAATTTAGGGACAATTTGTTTCACCCATCAGCCTAAGAGCATCTTTTTGGGGTTGTGGGAGGAAACCGGAGCACCCAGAGAAAACCCACGCAAGCACGGGGAGAACGCGCAAACTCCCACAGACACAGGCCCAAATCCATGTATCTGCACAGCACAGCGATAGTCACTGAGCTGTCGTGTTGCCCATCAAATGGTCCAGCTCAAGCGTACACTAACGACGTGAAGCACTAGGATACTCTCGAAACATCTAAGAGCAGTCCTCTCACGACCCATCGTGTGTAGACAACAAGGTGGACCAAAGCACCTGTGGAATAAAAGAGAAAATAACATGTACATCTTATGCACATTTCATGGCGACAGGAACCAGAGGCGGTATGGAAGTTTCTTTCTGATTATTTCCATTGGTGAACTGGATGAATGATATCCTCTGCAATCCTGCTGGTTTCGATGTATGCCTCTCCACCTATTGCAGGTGATGACTCCCATCCATCCCTCTAACTTCCTCCAGCCACCACGCTGTAGAGCTTCTTACAGTGCTTTAACCTCAGATCTCAGTTAGCAGTGCAACTGAGCTGCTTCCACTGGCCTTGGAAAGGCTCATCTGGAGTAAGCTGAGCTGAGCTTCGGTTGATTGGCCGTGCTAAATTGCCCCTTAGTGTCCAGGGATGCATAGGTTAGAAGGATTAGTGGGTATAATATGTGGTGATATGGGGGTGGAGCCTGGGTGGGATTGTATTCGGTACAGACTCGATGGGCCGAAGGGCCTACTTCTGCACTGTAGGGTTAGAACAAAGAACAAAACAGCACGGGAAACAGGCTCTTCGGCCAAACGAGCCAGCACTGCCACCTCAATGTTCCCACCTCTACCCGCGATCCCTGTCCATGTTTATAGATCTATGGATTAAAAACCAAATTTGAGACAATTTAGGGAAAACTTGTTTTGCCAATTAGCCTAAGAGCACATCTTTGGGAGGAAACCGGGGCACCCGGAGAAAACCCATGCAAGCACGGGGAGAATGCGCAAACTCCCACAGACACAGGCCCCAAATCCATGTATCTGCACAGCACAGCGATAGTCACTGAGCTGTTGTGTTGCCCATCAAATGGTCCAGGTGAAGCATACACTAACGACGTGAAGCACTAGGATACTCTTGAAAAAAATCCAAGAGCAGCCCTCTCACGACCCATCGCGTGTGTGCCCCTTGTTAGACAACAAGGTGGACCAAAGCACCTGTAGGATAAAAACAAGTACATCAATATGGGTTCTATGATTCTATGATCTAAGCTGGGCTGTGCAAATACTGGATTTTAGCAAAGCCTTTGACATGGTCCCTCATGGCAGGCTGGTGCAAAAGGTTAAATCTCACGGGATAAAAGGACAGGTGGCTAGATGGGTGGAGGACTGTCTTGGCCCCAGGAGACAGAAGGTAGCAGTGGAGGGGTTTTTTTCCAGTTGGAGCTCTGTGACGAGTGGTGTTCAGCAGGGCTCTGTACTGGAACCTCTGCTGTTTGTGACATATATAAATGATTTGGAAGAAGGTGTTATCAGTAAGTTTGTGGATAACACAAAGATTGCTGAACTTGTGGATAGCGATGAACATTGTCAGAGAATGCAGCAGGATATAGATATGGAATATTGGGTGGAGAAATGGAATTTAATCCAGATAAATGCAAAGTGATGCATTTAGGGAGATCTAATGTAGGGGTGAGCTATACAATAAATGGTAGAACCATCAGGAGTATAGATGCACAGAGGGACCTGGAGGTGCAAGTCCACAGATCCCTAAAGGTGGCAGCACAGGTGGAGAGGGTGGTGAAGAAGGCATATGGCATGCTTGCCTTTATTGGACGGGGTATAGAGTATAGCATGTGGTATTACAGCTATATAGAACGTTGGTTAGTCCACGTTGAGAGAACTGCGTCCAGTTCTGGTCACCACACTACCAGAAGGATGTGGAGGCTTTGGAGAAAGTGCAGAGAAGGTTTACCAGGATGTTGCCTGGTATGGAGGGTCTTAGCTATGAGGAGAAATTGGGTAAAATGGGATTGTTTTCTCTGGAAAGACAGAGGATGAGGGGCGACCTAGTAGAGGTGTATAAAATTATAGATAGGGTATAGATAGGGTGAACAGTGGGAAGCTTTTTCCCAGGTCAGAGGTGACGAACACAAGGGGTCACAAGTTCAAGGTTAAGGGGGCAAGGTTCAACAAAGATGTCAGGGAGACGTATTTTACACAGAGGGTGGTGGGGGTCTGGATTGCGCTGCCAAGCCAGGTGGTTGAGGCAGGCACACTGGGATGGTTTAGATAGCCACATGAACATTCTGGGAATAGAGGGATACAAACGAATGGTCTGGTTGGGCTCATGAGTGGTGCAGGCCTGGACGGGCTGAAGGGCCTGTGCTGTACTGTTCTTTGTTTTAGATTGTATTATTACTGAATGTTATCACGACCCATTACCTTTGCAGTATCCAGCACCTTCAGCTGTTTCCTGATATTGTGTGGGGTGAATCGAAGACTGACATCTGTGCTGGGTGACCCCAGTAATTCCCCCCCGCCATGTAACCTGCCTCCACTCCCTCTGAGGGAACAATAGGGACACCACATAGAGTATCTGAGGGTAGAGGATGGAAATCAGAGCACTAATTGGGTCACTGGGATGTTTAATAAGCGTACTGATGCAGACAAATGTACAAAATATTCAAACAAAAACCTTCAGGTGTGAGAATTTTGAACAATTTATTTGATATTTACAGCATATTGTCGTTTGTATGTATCAAATGTCTTTATTTCTCACCCACCATCTGAGTGCAGCATCTGGCTGCTGCTCCCAAGCCTTACAAATAGTCAAATGTATGATGTTTCCCTTGCCCTGACCTTGCTGTGTGTCCTCACTCTCTCTCCCAGATCTTGATTCACACCGTGTGAGGTTGCCATTGTGTAAAAAGACATTTGATGAGCAGGTGATGGGATGCTGTAATATACCTTTAAGGAATATCGGCATGACATCACTAAAAGGGAAATGTGTGATTCAGTCTTAGTTTCACTTTTGTACTGAGCAGAGCACACACACACAGCTCTGATGCCTTCAAGCCATTTGTCTTTGTACATCTGTTCTCCTCTTAACAAATGAACATTTTGACCCAATCCCTTACCAACGATTGGTGCCTTGTGTCTCGTACAGTAAATAAGACCAAGATATTCTATCACGATAATGACAGGACAATTGATCCTCCACGGGTTCCTCATCCCCTTGATGGAGAGGATGTCTACCTTGTCCTCCTGCTCCGTCCCGAATGTACGTTCCCCCTCCTCCCTCTGCAGCACGCTAACATCGATTGGAATATGCTGGAAGATGCAAACTGTAGAGCTCGTCTGAGAATCTCAACCACATTTAGAGAAACTCATGGGCCTCTGGGTGCTGCTGGCTCTGAGATGCCACTCAGGAATCAACCACTAGCAAAAGCTTCAAGGCTCATGGTCAGCCTCAAGGCCAGAGTCTGCTCCTGGGCTCCCATTGGGTGCAGATCCTCCCGAAGAAGGACCCAAAAGTCAGCCTGGCCTCTCAGAGTAGAGGCAGCCCCTTCACACACACAGACACACACACACTCACACAGACACACTCAGGCACTCACACACACAAACTTACACACACACATGCACACACACAACATACACACAACACACACAACACACACACATCACACACATCACACACATCACACACACATCACACACACATCACACACAGACACACACATGCACACATACACACGCACACACAATCACTCAGACACACTCATGCACTCTCACACGCAATCCTACATACATTCACGCAGAAACACTCTCCCGCTCACATGCACATACACACACTCACACACACACTCATGCACTCACACACACACACACTCATGCACTCATACATACGCTCACACACACATACTCATGCAAGCACACACACACACTCGCACACACACAGACACTCATCCATGCATACACACACAGATATACACACACACGCATGCATTCACACAAGCACACATACACACCTCCCAAAAAACACGCATACGCACACACACACACACACAAACACACACATACACCCAAACACACACACGCACACAGACACCCATCCTATCATACACATACACACATAAACACACACACACACACACACACACTCTTGCACACACACATATCACACAAACACACACGCACAGACACACACACATGCACACACAAGCATACAACATGCATGCACACACACACATACACACGCACATTCACATACACGCACACAAACTCACACACACATTCATACACACACACAATCTTACACACACTCGTGCACACACACATTCACATTCACATGCACACACAGCCTTTCACACACTCACGCACTCATGAATTCACGCACATATATACATACACACGGTTTCACCACACACACACACACATACTCGCACACACACTCATGCACTTACACACTAGCATACGCATATTCATAATCACATGCAAACACTCACTCACACACACACACACACACACACACACACACAGTTGCGCACACACAGACATACACATAGACACATACATCCTCACACACTCACGCTCTCGCACGTACTCACACACACTCATAATACTCATGCACACACACATACGCACATGACCGCACATAAACACACACTCACACACAGATACACTCATGCACACACACACATGCACACATATGCATACACGCATGCGTGTACACACACAAACACACACACATGCACACTCACACACACTCATACACACATACTTACTAATATACACACACATACTCATGCACTCTCTTGCACTCATACCCACAATCTTACACACACTCAAGCACACACAGTCACACTCACATGCACACACATGCGTATATACACACACACACACATATAGTCTCACACACACAAACAGACACACACTCACGCACTCACACACTGACACACACACATACAATCACATTCAAATACACACTCACACACGCACACACACATACATACATGTAGTCACACATCCACACTCACACATGCACTCACAGTCACATGCACGCACACACACACACCCAGCCCAAAACACACACACATGCACACACATACTCTCACACACACTCATGCATACACAAATGCACACAAACACACATTCACACATACACAGACACACACACGCACACATGCATGCATACACACAACACACTCACTCTCATATACACACACACACTCACACACACAATCATGCACTTACACATACACACACATGTGCACAAACACACACACACACACATAGACACACATGCATGCACACACATACACATAGACACACATGCATTCACACACAAACACACACACATGCTTATATACTTACACTCTCACATGCACACAAACTCACACGAATAGAAGATTGGTTAGGACAAGATTAGGGCCAGTCATAGACAGCAGTGGGAAGCTGTGCGTGGAGCCTGAAGAGATTGGAGAGGCACTGAATAAATATTTCTCTTCGGTATTCACGCAGGGTGATGTAAATGTAGTTATGGAGAACACTGAGGTACAGGGTAGCAAACTGGAAAGTATCGAAGTAGATAGGGAGGATGTGCTAGATATTCTCGAGGGTTTGAAGTTGGATAAGTCCCCTGGGCCGGACGGGATTTACCCTCGGATTCTCTGGGAGGCAAGGGAGGAGATTGCAGAGCCTCTGGCTCTGATCTTCAGGTCGTCGTTGGTTATGGGTGTTGTTCCGGAGGACTGGAGGATAGCGAATGTGGTCCCATTGGTCAAGAAGGTGGTTGATGGGAGATATTCATCTTGGAGTTCGGTGACAAGTGGTGTACCTCAGGGGTCTGTTTTGGGGCCCCTGCTGTTTGTAATTTTTACAAATGATCTGGATGAGGGTATTGAAGGATGGATTAGTAAATTTGCAGATGACACTAAAGTCGGTGGAGTGGTAGATAGTGAAGAGGTGTGTTATAGTTTGCAGAGGGACTTGGACAAGTTGCAGAGCTGGGCCGAGAGGTGGCAAATGGAGTTTAATGTGGAAAAGTGTGAGGTAATGCACTATGGCAGAAATAATAAATGTGTAGAGTACAGGGCAAATGGTAGGATTCTTAGTAGTCTAGATGAACAGAGGGATCTTGGTGGGTATGTGCATAGATCCCTGAAAGTAGGCAGTCAAGTCGAGAAGGTTGTTAAGAAGGCATATGGAGTCTTAGCCTTTATTGGTAGGGGGATTGAATTTCGGAGCCGCAACGTCATGTTGCAACTGTACAAAACTCTAGTGCGGCTGCACTTGGAGTATTGTGTGCAGTTATGGTCCCCACATTATAAGAAAGATGTGGAGGCATTGGAGAGGGTACAGAGGAGGTTTACCAGGATGTTGCCTGGTATGGAGTGCAGGTCCTATGAGGAGAGGTTGAAGGATTTGAGGTTGTTTTCGTTAGAAAGGAGGCGGCTAAGAGGGGATCTTATTGAAGCATATAAGATGATTAGAGGGTTTGATAGGGTGGACAGTGATAGCCTTTTTCCTAGGATGGAGAAAGCTAGCACGAGGGGACACAGCTTAAAATTAAGGGGTGATAGTTATAGGACGGATATCAGAGGTAGGTTCTTTACCCAAAGGGTGGTTCGGGAGTGGAATTCCCTGCCTGCTGCAGTTGTAGATGCGCAAGTTTGGTGGCGTTTAAGAGGTTAGTTGATAAGTATATGGAAGAGAAGGGAATGGTTTCGTTTGGAGGGGCATTGCTTTTTATATTGGTCGGCACAACATCGAAGGCCGAAGGGCCTGTTCTGTGCTGTAATGTTCTATGTTCTATAAAACACGCACACACATACACATGCACACACACAGCTCCTATCCCAACATACACACACACATACACACATACATACTCACACACACTTACACAGTCACATACATACTCGCTCACACAAACATATACACACACACACTTACACACATTCACACTGACACACATATACACTCACAACTCACACACTCTCACACACACACAGTCATGCACTCACACATACACACACATGCGCAAAAACACGCTCACACACACACATACAGATATGCACACACACGTGTAAGTAAGTGTGAATGTGCATGTGTGCGTGAGTACGTGAGTGACTGTGTAAATGTGTATGTATGTGTGAGCGTGGTGGGAGTGTGTCTCTATGTCTGTGAGTATGTGCGTGCATGTGTGTGAGTGGGTGACTGTGTGAGTGTGTAAGTGTGTGTGTGTATGTATGAGTGCATTGAGCGAGTGTGAATATGTGTGAGTGTGTGAGCGTGTGTGTGTGTAACTGTGTGATCTCAGCAACTGAGTTGTGTGAGTGTGTGTATATATGTACGTCAACATGTGTGTGGAATGTGTGTGTGTGTGTGTGTGTGTGTGTGTGTGTGTGTGCAACTGTGTGTATGTGTGTGTGTGTGTGAGAGAGCGTATGTGTGCGACGGTATAAATGTGTGTGTGTATCTTGGGAAAGTGTGTGTGTGTGTGTGAATGCACGAGTGTGTGAGCATGTCTGTGTGTGTGTAAGATAGTGAGTGTGTGTGTATGTGTGTGTCTGTGAGTGTGTGTGTGTGTGTGAGTGTGTTAATTTATGTGCATGTGTGTGAGCGTGTGCATATGTGAACGTGTGTGTGTCTGTGTGTGTGACTATGTGTGTCTGTGTGAGTGCATGATTATGTGTGCGTGAGTGTGTTTGAGCTTGTGTGTGTAAGATTGAGTGCGGGTGTGTGTGTGTGAATGTGCATATGTGTGTTTGAGTGTGATGTGTGTGTGTGAGTGTGTGTGTGAGTGTGTGTTTGAGTGTGTGTGTATACGAGTGTGTGTGTGTGTGCATGAGTGTGTGTCTGTCTGAGTGAGTGTGTGTGTGAATGTGTATGCGTATGTGAGTGTATGTGTGCGTGTGTGTGTATATATGCGTTGGCATGTGCATGTGTGTGAGTGTGTGTATGTGTGTGTGTGTATGTGTGTATTTGTGTGTGCGCGTGTGCGTGTGTGTATGTGTGAGGTGTGTGTGTGAGTATGTATATGCATGTGAGTGTGTGTGAGTGAGTGTGTGTACGAGTGTGAGTGTGTGTGTGCATGAGTGTGTGTGCATGAGTGTGTGTATGTGTGTGTCTGTCTGAGTGAGTGTGTGTGTGAATGTGTATGCGTATGTGAGTATATGTGTGCGTGTGTGTGTGTATGTGTGTGTGTATATGTGTGTGCATACGTATGTGTGTGAGTGTGTGTATGTGTGTGTGCGTATGTGTGTATTTGTGTGGGCGCGTGTGTGTGTGCGTGTGCGTGCGGTGTATGTGTGTGTGTGTGTGTGTGCGTGCGTGTGTGTGGTGTGTGTGTGTGTGTGTGTGTGTGTGTGTGTGTGTGTGTGTGTGTGTGTGTGTGTGAGGTATGTGTGTGTGAGTATGTATATGCGTGTGAGTGTGTGTGTGTGTGGTTGGGCTGGGGGTGGGGGTTACAGGAACCTGTGGCCTTCCTGAAAAGGGAAATGGGCCCAGAAGGAACACATTGGAATCAGGCAGTTTCAAGGAGACACCGGAATCTTGAATTTGCAGCAAAACGTTGGAAAGATTTTTGCCTTTCCTGATCCCATTGCAGCTGGAATTCCGACAATTCCCTCCCATAGTCTCCTGTCACTGGCTAACAGCGAAGAGATTCCAGTTCAGCTTGATGGGATTCCCAAATGATCTCTCACCTGTCCCAGGGAGCTCTTTGTTCACTGCCGTTTGCTGCTGAGCTTTTCACATTGTGCTCAGTTCCCCCCCTCCAGGATCTCTATAAATCCCAGCAAACAGCCGGAGCTTCCCCCAGGCAGCACACTGAGTATCCCATCTCACTCCCAGTTCCCTCTTCCTACAGCCCACAGGCACGGAGGTGACAACATTGAAACACATTTTCCTGCTCCAGTTGCAGACTCTGAAACCATCATTGTGCTCAAGCTGCCAGTTTTGTGCCAGTGTGTTCCCCCAGAGAGCACCGAACCCAAGCTGCCAGGCCAGTGCGATTCTGCTGCAGTTCTTGGACAAGCATCTTTTCGATTAAAGATTCAACCCAAAGGCTCTTGTTTCCGGAGGATAGAAAATTACCCATGGGATTATTCTAAAGTTCTAAAGAAGTCTGGCCCCTACCCAAGGGGGCAAAGTGCCAATGCCCAGGGCATACTTTGTCACTGCCCACTGGGCACCTCATACTGCCAAGGGGATGGGTGCCAGGTGGGTGGGGTCTAATAGGGGGTGGGCGTGATAGGGACAGGGCCTAATGGGGGGATCAGTGGTAGTGGAGACGGGGTTGGGGAGAGTCCCACTGCCACTCTGCACTTTGGGATCATGAGCAGGGGGAGGAGGCGAGAGATTGGGCTGGACAGTGGGATGGGTGGAAAGGGTCAGGGCTTTGGGGTGAGTTGGGGCAGGCAGTGCAGGCATACTCTGCACGCGCTGATTCCGGTGCTGACGGATTGACGCATTTGGAGAAGTTTGGACTGATTAGAAATAGTCAGCATGGTTTTGTCAAGGGCAGGTCATGCCTTACGAGCCTAGTTGAGTTCTTCGAAAATGTGACTGAACACATTGACGAAGGAAGGGCGATGGACGTAGTGTACATGGACTTTAGTAAGGCGTTTGATAAGATCCCACATGCAAGGCTTCTGGAGAAGGTGAGAGGGCCTGGGATACAAGGGGCTTTGGCCTCGTGGATCCAGAACTGGCTTGCTGGCAGAAGGCAGAGAGTGGTTGTGGATGGGCCTTGTTCTGCATGGAGGTCGGTAACCAGTGGAGTGCCCCAGGGATCTGTTCTGGGACCCCTGCTGTTTGTCATTTTCATAAATGACCTGGATGAGGAAGTGGAGGGGTGGGTTAGCAAGTTCGCCGACGATACAAAGATCGATGGTGTTGTGGTGGTCTGGAGGGATGCCAAAAGTTGCAGCGGGATATAGACAGGATGCAAGACTGGGCGGAGAAGTGGCAGATAAATGTGTAGTGGTCCATTTTGGCAGGAATAATATGGATGAAGGAGTACAATATAAGGGGTAGGAGTCTTAGCTGTGTTGTAGAGCAGAAGTATCTCGGGGTCAGAGTCCATATGACTCTTAAATCGGCCTCGCAGGTGGAGGAAGTGGTAAAGAAGGCGTACGGTGTACTGGCCTTCATTAATCGAGGAATAGAGTTTAGGAGTCAGGAGGTAATGATGCAGCTCTATAAGACTCTTGTCAGACCCCAGTTGGAGTATTGTGCGCCGTTCTGGTCGCCTCATTATAGGAAGGATGTAGAGGCTATTGAGAGAGTTCAGAGGAGATTTACAAGGATGCTGCCTGGATTGGGAGGCAGGCCTTATGAAGATAGGTTGAGGGAGCTGGGACTCTTCTCACTGGGGAGACGTAGGTTGAGAGGCGACCTGATAGAGGTTTATAAAATGTTGAGAGGAATAGATAGGGTGGACTTTCAGAGACTATTTCCCTGAGCTGAAATGGTCACTACGAGAGGACACAGATTTAAGGTGCAGGGAAGCAAATACAAAGGCGATGTCAGGGGTAGGTTTTTCACTCAGAGGGTGGTGAGTGAATGGAACCGACTGCCGTCGGAGGTTGTTGAGGCAAACTCACTGGGGTCTTTTAAGAGACTTCTGGATGAGTATATGCAAAAGAATAGGATAGGGGGTTATAGATAGGTCTGTGGATTGGTAGATGTGATCGGCGCAACTTGTTGGCCGAAGGGCCTATTTGTGCTGTATTGTTCTATGTTCTATGTGCAGTGGCGCACTCAGCACTCTGCTGTCGGCTTCTCCAGTGGGAATAGGCCCTATCCCTGATTATCAGCATGATTCACGTTAGTGCTCTCTGCATCACACAGAGATTCCTTTTTAACTCCCGCTGAAAAAAAATCAGTGAGATTTACTTCAGTTTTTACACAGATCTAACACTTTGAAATTTTTTGGGGAGAATTCCAGCCATTATCTTTTCATTTTTTTGCTCTCCTCCCATTATTTGGATCTGAGAAAAGAGCTTGATCCTTTGAAACACAGATTATAAGGAATCATTGAGGAAAACAAGGCCACTCGGCCCCTTCCCTCCCAATCCTTTCATTGACAATGAACAATCTGGCACCACTTTAATCACCTGGGTGAGTGTGTGGTGTAAACACAACCCCTGCCATTTCTATCCAGTCTAATTCAATTCTCTTCCTACACCCAGTGATGCACTAAAACAGACTTTCCCCTGTTTCCATAGCGAGTCATTCCCAGTACAGCTCACTAACCCATCACCAGGGGATTACTGCTTGAGGGACACCATTCCACATCAAGCGTGGCTCACCCGGAGTTGCTCCCGCTCCCACTGCCCGCCATTGGTGTGTTTGGGAAGATTGACACTCAATCTGATTGGCTGCGTTATGAACGCACCTTCCTTAACCATCAAGTCCTGGGGTGGGTCTCGAACCTGGATGTCCTGGTTCAGAGTTAGAGATCCAGTGCACCACAAGACCTGGTATCTATCGAGCAGTTCCGACTGAGTGAAGTTTTCAGAATTGTCTGGATAAAATGAGGCAACATTTGATCATTTGTTTCCCAATATGCAACTGGGATTCTCTGACCTCACTGGGGCAGGGAATCTCCGACTTCTTCACGGATGGGATTCTCTGCGGCTGGGATTCTCCAACTTCTCCACAGCGGGGATTCTCTGACTTCTCCACAGCGGGGATTCTCCGTCTTCTCCGTGGCTGGGAATCTCCGACTTCTCTGTAGTTGGGATTCTCCAACTTCTCCACAGCGGGGATTCTCCGATTTCTCCACAGATGGGATTCTCCGACTTCTCCAAGGCCAGGATTCTCCAACTTCTCCGCGACTGGAATTCTCTGACTTCTCTTTGGCTGCGATTCTCCGACTTCTCCTTGGCTGGGATTCTCCGACTTCTCCACTGCTGAGATTCTCTGACTTCTCCACAGCTGGGATTCTCCGACTTCTCTGCAGATGGGAGTCTCCGACTTCTCTATGGTTGGGATTCTCTGACTTCTCTGCGGATGGGAGTCTCCGACTTCTCTGCAGTTGGGAGTCTCTGACTTCTCCATGGCTGGGATTCTCCGACTTCTCTGTGGATGGGAGTTTCTGACTTCTCCATGGCTGGGATTCTCTGACTTCTCTGCGGATGGGATTCTCCAACTTCTCTGAGGCTGGGATTCTCCCGCATTGCTGCAGTGGATGGAGATTTGGCTCAGGGCCATTTTGTGTCGAAGCTTTTCACCTTAAACTCATCAGCACCTCCTGTGTGGGATTGCGGTCAGTACAGACTCAATGGGCCGAAGGGCCTCTTTCTGCACTGTACGGTTCTATGATTCTACATCAACTCTCATTGGTCATTTCAGAGGAAGCCATGCTGAATGACAATTTTCTCAATTATTTCTGACCTCCATTTGACCCTGACATTAGGGTCCAAAGTCTGTGGTGAAAATCCTGTCCGCAAGTACAATATCCAAGCTGACACTCCAGTGCCGCAGTGAGGGAGTGCTGCCCTGTCAGAGGCACCGTCTTTTTGCTGCCCTCACGGGCGGATGGGAAAGATCCCGCGTTACTATTGGTCGATGATGACAGGAGCCACTGAGCGACCTGGCGAGTGTCCATCCCTCAACGGACAACATTGAACCGTCAAATGGACCAAACACTAAGGATGCTGGGATCGGAAAACAAGAGCAGGGGATTGTGGGGAAAACCCAGCCGGTCTGACACGGGGAGAAAGCAGAGTTCATTCTGACTGAGCCAAAAGGCCCCGAAACATTTAACTCTGTTTCTCTCTCCTTCTCGATGCTGCCAGACGTCCTGATTTTCTCCAGCACCCCCTCCCCCCTGCCTTTGTTTGAGTGACACCCTCTCGTCATTAACACACAGTCTGTACACCTCTGGCTTTGGGCACATTGAGGCTCAACATGACGTCCATTTTGATTTGGGGGGGGTGATCATGTGATAGAGTAGTTGTTGGTTGGACACACAGTCTTGGGGGTGGGGTTGCAGGGGATTGGGATTGGGAGAGGGGAGGGGGGGGGGTGTAAATTGACCCACCTCCCAATTTTGAGGATTCGGCCCCATTCACCGGGTGACTGGCATATTTCCAAACAGCTGTGTGAAATCATCGAATCTCTACAGTAGAGAAAGAGGCCATTCGGCCCTCTGTGGGGCATTGGTAATGGCCCCCCCGAGGGCCAGCACGGAGCCAGAGGCCAAATAGCCTCCTCTGTGATGTGCTCATTTTGCTCTACCTCCATTAACCAATGCAAATGAGACACAATGCAAAGGTTAGATTTTCAAACCTTGTCAAAATCAATGGGGATAAAGCTGCTTGACGGTTTCTCCCATGGGTGGGCATTCATAGAACATAGAACATAGAACATAGAACACTACAGCACAAACAGGCCCTTCGGCCCACAAGTTGTGCCAAACACATCAAAACCTACCCAGCCATAGACCTATCTATAACCCCCAATCCCATTGGATCCCATATACTCATCCAGAAGTCTTTTAAAAGACCCCAGCGAGTTCGCCTCGACCACCACCGACGGCAGCCGATTCCATTCACTCACCACCCTCTGAGTGAAAAACTTTCCCCTAGCATCCCCTCTGTACTTGCTTCCCTGCACCTTAAATCTGTGCCCTCTCATCGCGACCATTTCAGCCCTGGGAAATAGTCTCTGAGAGTCCACCCTATCTATTCCTCTCAACATCTTGTAAACCTCTATCAGGTCGCCTCTCAACCTTCGTCTCTCCAGGGAGAACAGTCCCAGCTCCCTCAACCTGTCTTCATAAGGCATGCCTCCCAATCCAGGCAACATCCTTGTAAATCTCCTCTGCACCCTTTCAATAGCTTCCTATAGTGAGGCGACCAGAACTGCGCACAGTACTCCAAGTGTGGTCTGACAAGGGCCCTATAAAGCTGCAGCATTACCTCCTGACTCCTGAACTCAATCCCTCGATGAATGAAGGCCAGTACACCGTAAGCTTTCTTAACCACATCCTCCACCTGGGAGGCCGATTTGAGAGTCTTATGGACCCGGACCCCAAGATCCCTCTGCTCTTCCACACAGCTAAGACTCCTACCTTTGATAGTGTACTCATTCATCCCGTTGGATCTGCCAAAATGGACCACAACACATTTATCCGCGTTGAAGTCCATCTGCCACTTCTCCGCCCAGTCTTGCATCCTGTCGATGTCATGCTGCAACTTCTGACATCCCTCCAGACCATCCACAACACCACCGACCTTCGTGTCATCGGCGAACTTACTACCCATCCCTCCACTTCTCATCCAGGTCATTTATGTATTCCATTCATTTATTCCATTCTGTAGGTTACAGACCAGGCTGCAAGTTTACAAATTAGCAATCCAATACCCAGAAACAAATAGTGATCCAGCCCGTGACCATGTAATGAGATACCGGTCAGATACATTGCATGTGACCTTAGAGCGTGGTGCTCTAAGGTCCAGTACCAGTATAGGGTACTGGTGAGGCACAGCTGGAGTACTGTGTGCAGTTTTGGTCGCCACATTCGAGGAAGGATATACTGGCCTTGGAAGGGGTGCAGAGAAGGTTTACTAGGCTGATACCAGAGATGAGGGCGTTGAATTATGAGGAGAAACTGAATAGGCTAGGCTGGTACTCTTTGGAGTTTAGAAAGCTGAGAGGGGATCTTATAGAGATGTATAAGATAATGAACAAAGAACAAAGAACAAAACAGCACGGGAAACAGGCCCTTCGGCCCAACAGGCCCCCGCCGCCACCCCGATGTTCCCACCTCTACCCGTGATCCCTGCCTATGTTTATAGATCTATGGATTAAAAACCAAATTTGAGACAATTTAGGGAGAGTTTGTTTTGCCAATTAGCCTAAGAGCACATCTTTGGGATGTGGGAGGAAACCGGAGCACCCGGAGAAAACCCACGCAAGCACGGGGAGAATGCGCAAACTCCCACAGACACAGGCCCAAATCCATGTATCTGCACAGCACAGCGATAGTCACTGAGCTGTCGTGTTGCCCATCAAATGGTCCAGGTCAAGCGTACACTAACGACGTGAAGCACTAGGATACTCTCGAAAAAATCCAAGAGCAGCCCTCTCACGACCCATCGCGTGTATGCCCCTCGTTAGACAACAAGGTGGACCAAAGCACCTGTAGGATAAAAACAAGTACATCAATATCATCATCTATTTACACACTTCCAGGGACTCCCAAGGCTCATGATCCCTATTTTAAATCAGTTTTCTATACCCCTCCATTCCCATTCTGTTCATGTGCCCATCTAAGTATTTCTTAAATAACTCCAGAGTACCTGCCTCCACCACTTTACTTGGCAGCACATTCCATACCTCCACCACCCTCTGTGTGAGAAAACTCCCTCTAGCATCCAAATTATACCTTACCCTCCTCACCTTAAGCCCAAGAGGATGGATAGGGTAGAGGTTGAGAGACGCTTCCCGCTTAGCAAAGATAGCAGGACTAGAGGGCACAGCCTCAAGATTAGCGGGAGTGGCAGTTCCGATTGGAGTTCTGGAAGGGTGGTGAATCTTTGGAATTCTCTGCTTGATGAGGTGGTGGAGCTTCCTCGCTGAATATGTTCAAGTCAAGAGTGAATATGTTTTTGATTGACAAGAGAATTAAGGGTTATGGGGAGAAAGCAGGAAATTGGAACTGATCCACTTCAGATCAGCCATGATCTTATTGAATGGCGGGGCAGGCTCGAGGGGCTGGATGGCCGACTCCTTCTCCTATTTCTTATGTTCTTATTATGTTCTTATTCAAGTAACTAAGGTCTGAACCCAAGTGCCCAAGGTTAGTGTGGATACTGTGGGATCTATCAGTGGATACTGAGCAGCTAATAGTGGTGTGAATAACAACCCAGTAAACCCTTCTGATGGTGCTGTTACTCTGATGATTTGGAAAATCATTTTTTACACAACACTCCAATAACTGCCAACATTCCATCTTCATTTCATATTAATTATGAAATGTTTGTGTTCAATTATAACTAAACATTATTTAATTGTAAAGATATTAGAAGAATTAAGGTGTAATTATACATTTTATTGTTTGAGTTATTGATGTAATGCATTTTCAAACTGACAGTCGCAAACCACAAATAAAATCAATTCTCAAATCAGCATTTTGCATTATTGGTGGCAAGCTTACTTGGAGTTAGCATGAAGATCCCAGTGATAAAACTTCTATTTATAAGCTTTATTATATCTCTTGAAAATGTCTCAAAAGCTTTGAAATTGCTCTCTGAGAAAACAAATAGGATTATTTTTATAAAATTTTTATAAAATTTTTATAAATGATCTGGATGAGGGTATTGAAGGATGGATTAGTAAATTTGCAGATGACACTAAAGTCGGTGGAGTGGTAGATAATGAAGAGGGGTGTTATAGATTGCAGAGGAACTTGGACAAGTTGCAGAGCTGGGCCGAGAGGTGGCAAATGGAGTTTAATGTGGAAAAGTGTGAGGTAATGCACTATGGCAGAAATAATAAATGTGTAGAGTATAGGGCAAATGGTAGGATTCTTAGTAGTCTAGATGAACAGAGGGATCTTGGTGTGTATGTGCATAGATCCCTGAAAGTAGGCAGTCAGGTCGAGAAGGTTGTTAGGAAGGCATATGGAGTCTTGGCTTTTATTGGTAGAGGGACTGAATTTCGGAGCCGCAACGTCATTCTGTCAGTTTTCGTACAGAGTGTGCAGGAAGGTTTTTTGACTCAGTATGTAGATAGGCCAACTAGAGGTGAGGCTACATTGGATTTGGTGCTGGGCAATGAGCCAGACCAGGTGTTAGGCTTGGAAGTTAGTGAACATTTTGGTGATAGTGACCACAATTCGGTTACGTTCACCTTAGTGATGGACAGGGATAGGCATGAAGCTGGGGGCTGTAGTTATAGCTGGGGGAAGGGTAATTATGAGGCCATCAGGAGAGAATTAGGGTGCGTAGATTGGACTAGGGAACTACAGGGACTGGGAACATCTGGAATGTGGTGCTTATTCAAGGAGCAGCTGCTGAGAGTCCTTGATAAGTATGTCCCTGTCAGGCAGGGAGGAAATGGACGAGTAAGAGAGCCTTGGTGTACGAAAAGAGTTGATTTGCTGGTTAAGAAGAAAAAGGAGGCTTATGTCAGGATGAGGCTTGAAGGCTCAGGTAGTGCAATGGATAGCTATAGATTAGCTAGGAAGGAGGTAAAAAGTGAATTGAGGAGAGCTAAGAGGGGACACGAGAAGATGTTGGCTGATAGGATTAAGGAGAATCCTAAAGCTTTCTTTCGATATGTTAAGAATAGAAGATTGGTTAGGGCAAGATTAGGGCCAGTCATAGACAGCAGTGGGAAGTTGTGCGTGGAGCCTGAAGAGATTGGTGAGGCACTGAATAAATATTTCTCTTCGGTATTCACGCAGAGTGCTGGAAATGTAGCTGTGGAGAGCACTGAGGTACAGGGTTGCAAATTGGGGAGTATTGTAGTAGATAGGGAGGATGTGTTAGAAATTCTCGAGGGTTTGAAGTTGGATAAGTCCCCTGGGCCGGACGGGATTTACCCTAGGATTCTCTGGGAGGCAAGAGAGGAGATTGCAGAGCCTCTGGCTCTGATCTTCAGGTCCTCGTTGGTTACGGGTGTGGTTCCGGAGGACTGGAGGATAGCGAATGTGGTCCCATTGTTTAAGAAGGGGAAGAGAGACCTTCCTGGGAATTATAGGCCAGTGAGTCTTACTTCTGTTGTGGGCAAGGTATTGGAGAGAATTATTAGGGATAGGATTTATAGTTATTTAGAGAGAAATGAATTGATTGGGGATAGTCAGCATGGTTTCGTGAAGGTAGGTCATGCCTTACTAACCTCATTGAGTTTTTTGAGAAAGTGACCAAAGAGGTGGATGGGGGTAAGGTGGTTGATGTAGTATATATGGACTTTAGTAGGCTTTGATAAGGTGGCCCATGGAAGACTTCTACAGAAAATGCAGATGTGTGGAATAGAGGGTGATTTAGCTAATTGGTTAGAAATTTGCTGGCAGATAGAAGACAGAGGTGTGGTTGAATGGAGATTTTCTTCGTGGAGTTCGGTGACGAGTGGTGTGCCTCAGGGGTCTGTTTTGGGGCCCCTGCTGTTTTTAAATTTTATAAATGATCTGGATGAGGGTATTGAGGGTATCATAAATTTGCAGATGACACTAAAGTTGTGTGGTAGATAGTGAAGAGGGGTGTTTAGTTTACAGAGTGACTTGGACAAGTTGCAGAGCTGGGCCGAGAGGTGGCAAATGGAGTTTAATGTGGAAAAGTGTGAGGTAATGCACTTTGGCAGGAACAATAAATGTGTAGAGTATAGGGCTAATGGTAGGGCTCTTAATAGTGTTGAGGAACAGAAGGATCTTGGTGTATGTGTCAATAGATCCCTGAAAGTAGCAGTCAAGTGGATAAAGTTGTTAAGAAGGCTTATGGAGTCTTAGCTTTTATTGGTAGGGGGATTGAATTTAGGAGCCGCAGCATCATGTTGCAACTGTACAAAACTCTAGTGCGGCCGCACTTGGAGTATTGTGTGCAGTTCTGGTCGCCACATTATAAGAAAGATGTGGAGGCTTGGAGAGGGTACAGAGGAGGTTTACTAGGATGTTGCCTGGTATGGAGGGCAGGTCCTATGAAGAGAGGTTGAAGGATTTGAGGTTGTTTCGTTAGAAAGGAGGCGGCTAAGGGGGATCTATTGAAACATATAAGATAATAGAGGTTTGGATAGGGTGGACAGTGATAGCCTTTTTCCTAGGATGGAAAAAGCTAGCACGAGGGGACACACTTTAAATTAAGGGGTATGAGTTATAGGACGGATATCAGAGGTAGGTTCTTTACTCAAAGAGTGATTAGGGAGTGGATGCCCTGCCTGCAGCTGTTGTAGATGCGCCAAGTTTGGTGGCGTTTAAGAGGTTAGTTGATAAGTATATGGAAGAGAAGGGAATGGTTTAGTTTAGGAGGGGCATTGCTTTTTATTTTGGTCGGCACAACATCGAAGGCCGAAGGGCCTGTTCTGTGCTGTATTGTTCTATGTTCTATGTTCTATGTCATGTTGCAACTGTACAAAACTCTAGTGCGGCCGCACTTGGAGTATTGTGTGCAGTTCTGGTCCCCACATTATAAAAAAGATGTGGAGGCATTGGAGAGGGTACAGAGGAGGTTTACCAGGATGTTGCCTGGTATGGAGGGCAGGTCTTATGAGGAGAGGCTGAGGGATTTGAGGTTGTTTTCGTTAGAAAGGAGGAGGCTAAGAGGGGACCTAATCGAAACATATAAGATGATTAGAGGTTTAGATAGGGTGGACAGTGATAGCCTTTTTCCTAGGATGGAGAAAGCTAGCACGAGGGGACACAGCTTTAAATTAAGGGGTGATAGTTATAGGACGGATATCAGAGGTAGGTTCTTTACCCAAAGGGTGGTTCGGGAGTGGAATGCCCTGCCTGCAGCAGTTGTAGATGCGCCAAGTTTGGTGGCGTTTAAGAGGTTAGTTGATAAGTATATGGAAGAGAAGGGAATGGTTTAGTTTGGAGGGGCATTGCTTTTTATATTGGTCGGCGCAACATCGAAGGCCGAAGGGCCTGTTCTGTGCTGTAATGTTCTATGTTCTATGTTCTATGTTCTATGTTCTATGTTCTATTTAATAAATCACAGAATGAGTGTAGAAAGAGGCCCTTCAGCCCATCGAGTCTACACCGAACACAATCCCACCCAGGTCCTACCCCCATATCCCTACATATTATACCCACTAATGCCCCTAACCTACACATCCCTGGACACTGAGGGGCAATTTTTTAGCATGGCCAATCAACCTAACCCACACATCTTTGAACTGTGGGAGGAAACTGGAGAGGAAACCCACACAGACACGAGGAGAATGTGCAATCTCCACGCAGACAGTGACCCAAGCCCAAACCTAGGTCCCTGGAGCTGTGAAGCAGCAGTGTTAACTACTGTGCTACCGTGCCACCCATAGGTCAGAACCTCAATGCTCAGAGAATTTCCAGAGGCAAAAAACAGTAAAATGGGAAAACACGGACATTGGTCTGAATTGATCACGTATACTTTAAAATGGAATACCAGGAAAACAGGGGAATGAGAATACTTGTCCAAATAGTTTTTGTTTCCCTTTGCAATTGGCCACATAATCAGGCCTAACAGTATTGCATCCAATTTCATAGCAGAACTCCCTGATAGCGAAGATTTGTTCTGGTTTTGAAGGAAGATTTGCAGCTCCCACAATAAGCGTGACGATTGTACATTAACGTGTTCGCGTTTGATGATGTGTGCTTTGAAAAATCACCTCCTGGCCCTCACCAGCTGCTGAACAGGCAACTCGAGGAGCTTAATGAGATTGTTAATCAGAAGCAAACATTCTCCACTGCCCCCCCCCCCCCCCCCACAACCCCCTCCTTGAAAACTGTGCGTGGTGACACAGTGGTTAGTACTGCTGCCTCACAGCGCCAGGGAGCCAGGTTTGATTCTATCAGTGCAGAGCCTGCATGTTCTCCCAGTGTCTGCGTGAGTTTCCTCTGGATGCTCCGGTTTTCTCCCATGCTACTAAATTGTGTAGATTATGTCGATTGGCCATGCTAAATGGGGTTATAGGAATAGGATAGGGTTTAGACCTCAGTAAGATGCTGTGTTGGAGAGTTGGTGCAGAGTGGATGGGCTGAAGGGCCACTTTCTGCATTTGTAGGGATTCTACAGCATCGCATTTCAGAGAAATCCAGAAATTTGAATCACCACAAGGATTTACACCCATGTTTCCTCTCATCCTACCTACCTCCTGTGGTTGAAAATATTGCCCTCAACTCAATGAGGATGTAGGAAGTTGAGGCTCAACCAGAATTTCACAGCTTTATGCCAGTTTGAAAGAATTCCCACACTCCTGATGCAAAGGCGAGAGATCGAAATATCGATCCCATCGTTCAAAATTTCTGCCCACATATCACAGGTGTAACATAAAACCATTTCCAGAGGGAGCACTATCCCATAAAGGAAAAATACAAACACTTGTGACATTTTTACCCAAATTTTTGCTTCAGCTGCACATTTGTAACATAATGGTTAGCACTGCTGCCTCACAGCCCCAGGGATCCATCTGTATTTGATTCCTGGCTTGGGTCACTGTCTGTGTGGAGTTTGCACATTCTCCCAGTGTCTGGGTGGGTTTCCTCTGGATGCTCCAGTTTCCTCCCATTCCAAAGACGTGTTGGTTAGGTGCATTGAATGTGTTGAATTCTCCCTCAATGTATCCGAACAGATAGTGGAGTGTGATGACTAGGGGATTTTCACAATAACTTTCTTGCAGTGTTAATGTAAGCCTTATTTGTGACACTCATAAATATACTTTAACTTAACTGTTTTACTTAATTTATCTAAAACATCCATTTACAAATCCAAGACTTTGGTGAAATTAGCCTAGAGAGCAAATTTAGCAACAAATTTAACGTGGTAGCACAGTGGGTTAACACTGCTGTTTCACAGCTCCAGGGTCTGGGTTCGATTCTCAGCTTGGGTCACTGTCTGTGTGGAGTTGGCACATTCTCCTCATATCTGCGTGGGTTTCCTCCAAGTACTCCGGTTTCCTCCCACTGTCCAAACATGTGTGGGCTAGGTTGATTGGCCATGCTAAGAAATTGCCCCTTAGTGTCCAAGGATGTATATAGTATGTTAGCCTTTATAGGAAGGGGTATAGAGTACAAGAGCTGACCTTTAATGTTGCAATTGTGTAAAACGTTGGTTAGACCTCATTTGAAATACTGCGTCCAGTTCTGGTCGCCTTACTACCGGAAGGACGTGGAGTCTCTGGAGAGAGTGCAGAGGAGGTTTACCAGGATGCTGCCTGGTATGGAAGGTCTGAGTTACGAGGAGAGGTTAGGCAAATTGGGACTGTTTTCCTTAGAAAAACGTAGACTTAGAGGAGATCTAATAGAGGTGTACAAGATTATGAGGGGTATAGATAGAGTAAACAGGGATAAGCTTTTTCCTAGGATAGACTCGAATAACATGAGGGGTCATGGGCTTAGGGTGAGGGGTGTAAGGTATAATTTGGATGCTAGAGGGAGTTTTTTCACACAGAGGGTGGTGGAGGTATGGAATGCGCTGCCAAGTAAAGTGGTGGAGGCAGGCACTCTGGAGTTATTTAAGAAATACTTAGATGGGCACATGAACAGAATGGGAATGGTGGGGTATAGAAAACTGATTTAAAATAGGGATCATGAGCCTTAGGAGTCCCTGGGAAGTGTGTAAATAGATGATGATATTGATGTACTTGTTTTTATCCTACAGGTGCTTTGGTCCACCTTGTTGTCTAACGAGGGGCATACACGTGATGGGTCGTGAGAGGGCTGCTCTTGGATTTTTTTTCCAAAGTATCCTAGTGCTTCACGTTGTTAATGTACGCTTGACCTGGATCATTTGATGGGCAACACGACAGCTCAGTGACTATCGCTGTGCTGTGCAGATACATGGATTTGGGCCTGTGTCTGTGGGAGTTTGCGCATTCTCCCAGTGCTTGCGTGGGTTTTCTCCGGGTGCTCCGGTTTCCTCCCACATCCCAAAGATGTGCTCTTAGGCTAAGTGGCAAAACAAATTCTCCCTAAATTGTCTCAAATTTGGTTTTTAATCCATAGATCTATAAACATGGACAGGGATCGCGGGTAGAGGTGGGAACATCGGGGTGGCGGCACGGGCTCGTTGGGCCGAAGGGCCTGTTTCCCGTCCTGTTTTGTTCTTTGTTCTTTGTTCTTGTTCTTTGTCAGAGGGATTAGTGAGTATGATATGGGTGGGATTGCGTTCGGTGCAGACCCGATGGGCCGAAGGGCCTCTTTCTGCACTGTATGATTCTATGATCTCTGTGAATACTGCAATATGGGATTCCCAATGGGGATCCGTTGTCTCTGATTCTACATTTATTAAATGTACAGGAGGAGGGAGAGGAGCAAATGACTGAATCAGAGTTACTTCTATCTGATATCTTTCACCTTGGGCGTTGTCAAAAGTTCTGATTCAGGAGAATTCATTCATTTGGGGTTCAAACTACCTAAGATCAAAACCCCAGAGTTCTCCTATGACCATTCCTTTCAGGTTGAAGCCTGGCATGGTGTCCTAACCAGCAGATTTGTGAATGAATGTACCCGTGATTCTATCAACACAAAGCCACTTAATTCTCAATATTGTCATCTGACAAACAATACATTCTTGTTGTGACTCATCCATCCAACTGATTGGCTGTGATGCGAATGATGCATTCCTCAAAATGCACAACGGAATGGCTCTCGAAGACTAAATCACATCAGAGGCTGTTGAATAATCACAATGACTCATAACTCAGAGTGCTGAAAGTGATTAGAAATCTTCCCTGAACTTTTGCCCTTGAGACTCTGGGAATTCTCATCCTTACTGATGGATAATTTGCAGTCGAGAAAGGGCTGCTCCCTGGAATTAACCCAGAAATTGTCTTCCTCAGTCTAAGATGATGCTTAGGTTCCAAGATAATAATTTGTCTTGAGCAGGAGGTCTCTGGAAAAGCCTAATGTCAATGTGTAAGAGGCCGTTCAGAGGAGGTTTCAGGGTGGCATGTTGGCCCAGTGGTTAACACTGCTGCCTCACAATGCCAGCGACCTGGATTCGATTCCGGACTTGGGTCACAGTCTGTGTGGAGATTGTACTTTCTCCCTGTTTCTGCTTGGATTTCCTCCGGGTGCTCTGGTTTCCTCCCACAGTCCAAAGATGTGCAGGTTAGGTGGATTGATAATGCCAAATTACTCCTTAGTGTCCAAAGATGTGCAGGTTGGGTGCATTGGCTGTACTAAATTCTCCCTCAGTGCGCCCAAACAGGTGGCAGAGTGTAGCAACTAGGGGATTTTCATAATAACTTCATTGCAGTGTTAATGTAAGCCTGCTTGTGACACTAATCTATAAACTTTAACTAAACTAGATTGCTATCTGGAATGAAAAAGGCTGGATTGTCTACATGTGTTTCCACTGGAGTTTAGAGAAGGGAGACTTGATCAAAGTCAATAAGATCTTGAACAGGGTCTATAAGTTGGATTTGGAAAGGATGTTTCCTCTTGAATTCGGGGCAATGTTTAAAAATTAGTGGTTGCCCTTTTACGACAGAGATGAGAGGAATTCTACTTGAGAAGGCGGTTGGGATGGGATCACTGAATACTTTTAAGACTGAGATATTTAGATTCTTCTTAGGCAAGGGAACTGTTAGATATGTGGTGTCCATCTCTTTAAGATAAGATGTGGCGATGCCTGAGTTGGGTGCATCCACTTGGCGAAGGAACAGCCAGTTCCGAAAGCTAGTGGCGTTTGCTGTAAATGAACCTACTGGACTTGAACCTGGTGTTGTGAGAGTTCTCACTGTGTTTAAGATAATATAACAGAAGCAGGTCACCTGGTCCAATGAGGAAGTGAAAGTGAATGATCTCCTCAGGGAGTCCTGTCTCAGGCAGCATCATCAAGCAGCCATGTAGTAAACCCAAAGGAACTAAACTTTATCAGGAGTAGATGGGAATGTGGAACTTGAAGCATAGATTCTGATTGGATGGTGGAGCAGGCTTACTTCTGTTCCTATTTTCTATGTTCATAATACAAATAATTATAATATTTATATTTAATGCTTCAAATGTAATAAAAATCCTGGGCTACAGAGGAGGGCAAGGTTCAAAATAAAGGATCTCCTGTTTTAAACAAAGATCAGAACGTCTTTCCTCAGAGGGTCATGTTGTCTGTTGGGCTTAGGGTGAGGGGGGTAAGGTATAATTTAGAACATAGAACATAGAACATAGAACATTACAGCACAGAACAGGCCCTTCGGCCTTCGATGTTGCGCCGACCAATATAAAAAGCAATGCCCCTCCAAACTAAACCATACCCTTCTCTTCCATATACTTATCAACTAACCTCTTAAACGCCACCAAACTTGGCGCATCTACAACTGCTGCAGGCAGGGCATTCCACTCCCGAACCACCCTTTGGGTAAAGAACCTACCTCTGATATCCGTCCTATAACTATCACCCCTTAATTTAAAGCTGTGTCCCCTCGTGCTAGCTTTTTCCATCCTAGGAAAAAGGCTATCACTGTCCACCCTATCTAAACCTCTAATCATCTTATATGTTTCAATAAGGTCTCCTCTTAGCCGCCTCCTTTCTAACGAAACAACCTCAAATCCCTCAGCCTCTCTTCATAAGACCTGCCCTCCATACCAGGCAACATCCTGGTAAACCTCCTCTGTATCCTCTCCAATGCCTCCACATCTTTCTTATAATGTGGGGACCAGAACTGTACACAATACTCCAAGTGCGGCCGCACTAGAGTTTGTACAGTTGCAACATGACGTTGCGGCTCCAAAATTCAATCCCCCTACCAATAAAAGCTAAGACTCCGTATGCCTTCTTAACAACCTTATCGACTTGATTGTCAACTTTCAGGAATCTATGCACATAAACACCAAGATCCCTCTGTTCATCAACACTATTAAGAGTCCTACCATTAGCCCTATACTCTACACATTTGTTATTCCTGCCAAAGTGAATTACCTCACACTTTTCCACATTAAACTCCATTTGCCACCTCTCGGCCCAGCTCTGAAACTTGTCCAAGTCCCTCTGTAAACTATAACACCCCTCTTCACTATCTACCACTCCACCGACTTTAGTGTCATTTGCAAATTTACTAATCCATCCTTCAATACCCTCATCCAGATCATTTATAAAAATTACAAACAGCAGGGGCCCCAAAACAGACCCCTGAGGCACACCACTCGTCACCGAACTCCACGATGAAAATATCCCATCAACCACCACCCTCTGTCTTCTATCTGCTAGCCAATTCCTAACCCAATTAGCTAAATCACCCTCTATTCCATACATCTGCATTTTCTGCAGAAGTCTTCCATGGGCCACCTTATCAAACGCCTTACTAAAGTCCATATATACCACATCAACCGCCTTACCCCCATCCACCTCCCTAGTCACTTTTTCAAAAAACTCAATGAGGTTAGTAAGGCACGACCTACCCTTCACAAAACCATGCTGACTATCCCCAATCAATTCATTACTCTCTAAATAACTATAAATCCTATCCCTAATTATTCTCTCCAATACTTTGCCCACAACAGAAGTAAGACTCACTGGCCTATAATTCCCTGGAAGGTCTCTCTTCCCCTTCTTGAACAACGGGACCACATTCGCTATCCTCCAGTCCTCCGGAACCACACCCGTAACCAACGACGACCTGAAGATCAGAGCCAGAGGCTCTGCAATCTCCTCTCTTGCCTCCCAGAGAATCCTAGGGTAAATCCCGTCCGGCCCAGGGGACTTATCCAACTTCAAACCCTCGAGAATATCTAGCACATCCTCCCTATCTACTTCGATACCTTCCAGTTTGCTACCCTGTACCTCAGTGTTCTCCATAACTACATTTACATCACCCTGCGTGAATACCGAAGAGAAATATTTATTCAGTACCTCTCCAATCTCCTCAGGCTCCACGCACAACTTCCCACTGCTGTCTATGACTGGCCCTAATCTTGCCCTAACCAATCTTCTACTCTTAACATATCTAAAGAAAGCTTTAGGATTTGGATGCCTGAGGGAGTTTTTTCACACAGAGGGTGGTGGGGGTATGGAATGCGCTGCCAAGTAAAGTGGCAGGCACTCTGGAGTTATTTAAGAAATACTTAGATGGGCACATGAACAGAATGGGAATGGAGGGGTATAGAAAACTGATTTAAAATAGGGATCATGAGCCTTGGGAGTCCCTGGGAAGTGTGTAAATAGATGATGATATTGATGTACTTGTTTTTATCCTACAGGTGCTTTGGTCCACCTTGTTGTCTAACGAGGGGCATACACGCGATGGGTCGTGAGAGGGCTGCTCTTGGATTTTTTTTTTGAGAGTATCCTAGTGCTTCACGTCGTTAGTGTACGCTTGACCTGGACCATTTGATGGACAACACGACAGCTCAGTGACTATCGCTGTGCTGTGCAGATACATGGATTTGGGCCTGTGTCTGTGGGAGTTTGCGCATTCTCCCCGTGCTTGCGTGGGTTTTCTCTGAGTGAACATAGAACATTACAGCACAGAACAGGCCCTTCGGCCTTCGATGTTGTGCCAGCCAATTAGGAAAAAGCAATGACCCTCTAACCTAAACCATTCCCTTTTCGTCCATAAACTTATCTACTAACCTCTTAAACGCCACCAAACTTGGTGCATCTAATAGAAGGGTGTTTTTGGGTGCTCCGGTTTCCTCCCACATCCCAAAGATGTGCCCTTAGGCTAATTAGCAAAACAAATTCTCCATAAATTGTCTGAAATTTGGTTTTTAATCCATAGATCTATAAACACAGACGGGGATCGCGGGTAGAGGTGGGAACATTGGGGTGGCAGCGCGGGCTCGTTGGGCCGAAGGGCCTGTTTCCCGTGCTGTTTTGTTCTTTGTCCTTTGTTCTTTGTATCCAGAGTGTAGCAGAGGCATTTGTTATTGAGTATTTTTCAGACAGAAAGAAGTAGATTCTTGGCTAACAAGGGACTGAAAGGCTGTAAGGAGCAAGGCAACAACGGTGTTGTCGGAACTGTGCTCATCCAGGCAGGTGGAGAGTATTCCTTTACGCTCCCAACTTGCTCCTTGGAGGTGATGGACAGGCTTTGGGGAGCCAGGAGGTGAATAAATCTCCACCGAATTCTTAGCCTGTGAGCTGCTCTTGTATCCGTGGTGTTTAAGAGGGAGCCTAGTTGAGTTTCTGGTCAATGGTAACTCCCAGGGTGACTATGTGACACGGTGACACTACTGTGCTGGCGGACTCCTCCCCAGTTTCAACACTTTTTTTTCCGAATTGGAAAGTAATTAGCCTCCTCCTGCACTTTGTACTGCTTTTTTTTATTCATTCACAGGGCATGGCTATCACTGGCTGGCCAGCATTTATTGCCCATCCCTGGTTTCGGTTGAGTTGCTTGCTAGGCCATTCCGAAGGGCAGTTCAGAGTCGTTTATAAAAGGCTTGATTAACAACAGCGAACACTGGGAATTAAATGGAGACGTGGTTCAGTTTTTACGGTGAGAATGTGTGGCACCGTACTGGGAAGGAGAGTGATGTTATTTCGGACAGATTCCTGTGTTGGAAGGAATGAGGGAGTTTGGTCAAACACCCCCGACTATTATCATTTCAGGATCAGTGTACGTTTCTATGCAGCACTGTGATAGAAACCTGTGACTTCATGCACGGAGACTCCTACAACCAAAAGGTAGAAGTTGATTCATGGAATTTAAAGAGAATGAATGTGTGGAGTAATATCACACCCGGTAAAGACATTTCCTGCCCATACTTTCCAAAACGTGAACCGTAATCAGAGTGGAATCTTCTGGAACTGACTTTTCTTGTGAAAATGGGTGTTAAAATGCTGCAAAAAATGGCTGCCAGGAGTCACCTGACGTGGTCTTTGCTTTCATACGATAACAATATTTAACATTTATTCAAGGGTTGTTTGCATCTGGGTAAGCCAACATTTGGCTTACTGCGGATGCTGGAATCTGAAACTGAAAGAGAAAATCTCAGCAGGTTGGGCAGCATCTGTAAGCAAAGGGTTATCTGAATGTAAAACGTCAGCTATTTTCTCTCCTTGTAGATGCTGCCAGACCTGTTGAGATTTTCCAGCATTTTCTCTTTTGGTTTCATTGCCCATCCAGGCAAGCGGAAAGAATTCCATTACAGTCCTGACTTGTGCCTTGTAGATGGTGGGAAATGTTACAAAGACGCACTCAAGGCCTCCCTGAAGTTGTTTGGTTTCATTGTGGGGGATTCAGTGATGGTAATGCCATTGAATGTCAGCAGTGGGGGAGGGGGGCATAGTTAGAATCTCTTTGTTGTTGGTGAAGGTTATTGCCTAACAAACTTCTCAAGCCGCCCTTGAGAAGATGGAGGTGAGCTGCCTTCCTGAACCTGCTACAGTCCATATGCTGTAGGTACACCCACTGTGCTGTTAGGGAGGGAGTTCCAGGATTTTGGCCACGACAATGAAGGAATAGCAATGTATTTCCAAATCAGGATGTTGAGTAGCTTAGGATCATAGAACCCTACAGTGCACAAAGAGGCCCTTTGGCCCATCGAGTCTGCACCGGACACAATGCCACCCAGGCCCTACACCCATATATTATGCCCACTAATCCCTCTAACCTATGCAACCCTGGACATTAAGGGGCAATTTCTTAGCATGGCCAATCAACCTAACCCGCACATCTTTGGACTGTGGGAGAAAACCGGAGCACCCAGAGGAAACCCACACAGACGCGTGGAGAATGTGCAAACTCCACACAGACGGTAACTGAGCCGAGAATCGAACCCAGGACCCTGGAGCTGTGAAGTAGCAATGCTAACCCACTGTGCTACCCTGGCTTGGAGGGGAACTTCCCCGGGTGGTGGTGTTTCCAAGTATCCACTGCCCTTGTTTTTCTAAATGGTAAAAGTTGTGAATTTAGAAAGTGTGGCCTTGCTGAGTGTAGTGCATCTTGTGGATAGTACACAAAGCTGCAATGATTAGACAGCTTCAATTTAACACCTTCCAAACATTCCAATTTAATGAGACAAAAAAGGACAGAAATTCAACCATTTCTTTATTTAACACTTCCATACCAACTCAAAGATGAACAGCTGAAACCCTTTATTGAGCTTTAACACTAACTGAACATTAACTTTCAACTGAACTTTAACTTTAAAATTGCATTTTAACTTTAACTGATCAACGTTAACTATTGAACTGAAAATAGACAACTACTGAGTTTTGGCCTGGAAATACCCTCGCTGTAGAATCTACCTTCTTCTCTCTGAAATATTCTTCAGGTTGGTTACTGCCAGACAAAGAATGTCTTTTATCCACAATTCTCCATTCTCTTCCAGAAGATTGTCTATCATCCAGCCAACTGTGTAACCAGAAATTGATCACGTGCCTTGAACACCCAGTGAAATTACTTTTGAATGATGCCTATGATGCATCGTTGTGAATGTCTGTGATGTGAATGTAACATCATGACATGTAATGTTCATTTTACATGTCTCATGCGTAGCACAGTAAGAAGTCGGACAACACCAGGTTTAAGCCCAACCGATTTGTTTGATAGTAAACTCACAAACTCCACATCATGCATAGCAGCCATGGAAATTGGAGCCAAGGTGTCTCAGCTCATGTAAATTCCCTGATTGGATTAACACAGGAAGCTCCAGATCACACTCCCAGATCAGGGCCACTTTATGATCTGCATTTGGTTTTAACAAAACAAAACCAAGGACAAAACAGCATGGGAAACAGGCCCTTCGGCCCAACGAGCCCACCCCGCCAAATCTACAAGCTGCTCAAAATTCCCAACACACTTAGCTCTCAGCCAGAATAGCCATTTTAAAGCCACTATTCCTAATATTGTTGTTACATCATTGTTAGAGCTGTTTTTTTCTTTATCCACAGCGGTGGGAGTGAATATTTATGGAAGGGATGCCATTCAAGCAGGTTGCTATGTCCTGGATGCTTTGGAGTTTCTTAATTGTTGTTGGAGCCTCACTCATCCAGGCAAGTGGAAAAAAATTCCATTACACTCTTGACTTGTGCCTTGCAGATGGTGGGAAGACACACTCAAGGCCTCCCTGAAGCCACTTGACATTGACACGACCACTTGAGGAATGTTGGCACAAAACCACCCTACCTGGCACTGCCTCATCCACAAGGGCTGTCAAGCTCACGAAGCAAGGTGTATTACTGAAGCACAATTTACTGGCCACAGAATTCTTAACCTCTGACCTACTCTTGTAGCCAATGGTGACCTACAAGATGTTGACAGTGGGGGAATTCAGTGATGGTAATGCCATTGAATGATAAGGGGCAGTGGTTAGATTCTCTCTCTTGGTGAAGGTCATTGCTGAACACACTGCCTGTGATGTGAATGTGACATCATCTCAAGAGGAAATTGGGCAACTTTCAGATTGAGAAAACTCATTACTTATTGTGCTAAACTATCCAAAAGACATTTACTGATTTGGGTGACTGATTCAGTGACTATCGCTGTGCTGTGCAGATACATGGATTTGGGCCTGTGTCTGTGGAAGTTTGCGCATTCTCCCCATGCTTGCGTCGGTTTTCTCCGGGTGCTCCGGTTTCCTCCCACATCCCAAAGCTAATTGGCAGAACAAATTCTTCCTAAATTGTCTCAAATTTGGTTTTTAATCCATAGATCTATAAACATAGACAGGGATCACGGGTAGAAGTGGGAACATCGGGGTGGCGGCGCGGGCTCGTTGGGCCGAAGGGCCTGTTTCCCGTGCTGTTTTGTTCTTTGTTCTTTGATTCGCACTGCTGCCTCTCAGTACCAGGGGCCCGGGTTCAGTTCCCAGCTTATGGAATCTGCATGTTCCTTCTGTGTCTGCGTGGGTTTCCTCCGGATGTTCTGATTTCCTCCCACAGTGGTTAGGGTGTATTGTCCATGCTAAATTCTCCCTCAGTGTACCCAAACAGGGACCAGAGAGTGACGACTTGGGGATTTTCACAGTAACTTCATTGCAGTGTTGATGTAAGCCTACTTGTGATATTAATAAATTTTTGAACATTTATTAGTGCCTGAACTCTCTGCCTGAAGGAACGGTGGAAGCAGAAACTCTCGGTGGATTTAAACAGTACTTAGATATGCACAAGGCTGGGGTCTGAGAGTGGAGAGTGGGATTGAAGTGAATGCTTCTCTTTTGAGGGTGAGTGTCTAACTTTTGTGATTTTTGTGCATAAAGTGGATCCCTGATTGGCCCGTTTGATGCCAATTTTTGTTGCCGACACTCGCTTTAAGCTTTGGCCCACGTACAATGATCCTCCTTCCATTGGAGGGCTAGCATTTGTGATGCTGGTGTTGGACTGGGGTAAACACAGTAAGACGTCTGACAACACCAGGTTTAAGTCCAACCGATTGATTTGATAGAAAACCCGCAAGCTTTCGAAGTCTTTTGACCTCTTCGTCAGGGGAATTTACTTGTGAGTTTACTACCAAATCAATCGGTTGGACTTAAACCTGGTGTTGTCAGACTTTTTACTGGGATTTGTGACTCAGTGGAGCGAGAAAGGGTTAAACCTCTCCCCACGCACAACAATGTACAAATACTTAGCCAGGCCAATATTAGTCTCTGACACTGCACAGAGGGAGCACAGCGCTGTCAGGCGAGATGTTACATGGAGGTTCTGTTCACTCTCTCTGGTAAAACACCCCGGGTGTGACTGGAAAAAGAAAAGAAATTGACTCATAAACAAATCTCTCAGCATCTGTATTGTAGAGAAGCTATTATTATTTCAACTGTGAGTTCTACATCATTTCATATCTCGCGCAGTGCAGAGATAACCAACATCCATATTCAAAAGATTTGAATTATGTCAGGCTTGCAAGTAAATGTGAATAATTGAACAATTCATTTCTTTAGCTTGAGGATGTTATCAATTAAACATGAGTTAGCTCTCCGGAGACAGAATCGGCAGAATTTCATTGTAGGTAAGGTCTCAGTGTAGTCCAAGGTATCTCTGCTCCTTGAGAGAGATCCGATCTGTTGTATGATTTTTGCTCAGTAAATCTCACAGATCCCCTGTGAAACATTGTGTCCACAAATATTCACTCTCTCCATCACCAATAAACAGTGGCAGCAGTGTGTCCCATCTATAAGATGCACTGCAGGCACTCACCAGGGCTCCTTAAGCAGCACCTTTCAAACCCATTGCCATCTAGAAGGACAAGGACAACAGCTATGTAGGTGCTTCGCCCACCTGGAAGTTCCCTCTCAAACCACTCACCATCCTGATTTGGAAATATGTCGCCAATCCCTCACTGTCACTGGATCAAAATCCCCTTCCCAAGCAGCAAAATCCTGGAATTCCTTCCCGAGCAACACCGTGAGTGTACCTCCACCAACGGAATGCAGCAGTTCAAGAAGGCAGCTCACCACCACCTCGAGGGCAATTAAGAATGGGCAATGAATGCCAAAGATGCCCATATCCTGAGAATTAATTTAAAAACATTTAAGGTCTTCGTCATGCCAGTCAGTTGGTGCTGTGAGCTGGCAAGATCATGAAAAAAGGCAAAAAAATTTGCTTTGCACCCAGTTTCTTGTCTCTCGCGATGATGCTGGATTGCTGGTGTAATCAGCGTTCTGCTTTGTCGAGTGTGGAGACTCCTGGGTGGCTTCCTCACCTGCTGCCAACTGAGGCCTTTGCAGATAATAAAGATCTTCCTGGCTGGCTGCTGCTTTTGGTAGGGGTAATTGTTGTGGGAGGAGGGGGCAGATTCCAATCCCCAGAGTCTCTGTATCTGGGGAGAGAGGCCTGTCATTGATACCGAGGTACAGTGGGTCTTTCTGTAAAGGAAGCAATGTGAGATGCTTACTCCCTCTCCACTGGCAGCAGACACCCCCAGTGTCTAGATTAAATTTCACCCTCCCTCAACCCAAAAATGTTTTATTTATTCATTGTCGGGAATTGGGCGTCTCTGGCTGGCCAGCATTTATTGTCCATCCCTACTTGCCTGAGTCAACCACATTGCTGTGGCTCTGGAATTACGTAGGCCAGATCGGGTAAGGATGACACATTTCCTTCTCTAAAGAACTTAATGAGCCAGATGGATTTTTCCGACAATTGACAATGGTTTCATGGTCATCCCAAGTAAAGTGGTGGAGGCAGGCACTCTGGAGTTATTTAAGAAATACTTATATGGGCACATGAACAGAATGGGAATGGAGGGGTATAGAAAACTGATTTAAAATAGGGATCATGGGAGTCACTGGGAAGTGTGTAAATAGTCGATGATATCGATGTACTTGTTTTTATCCTACAGGTGCTTTGGTCCACCTTGTTGTCTAACAAGGGGCAAACACGCGATGGGTCGTGAGAGGACTGCTCTTGGATTTTTTTTCGAGATTATCCTAGTGCTTCACGTCGTTAGTGTACGCTTGACCTGGACCATTTGATGGGCAACACGACAGCTCAGTGACTATCGCTGTGCTGTGCAGATACATGGATTTGGGCCTGTGTCTGTGGGAGTTTGCGCATTCTCCCCGTGCCTGCGTGGGTTTTCTCCGGGTGCTCTGGTTTCCTCCCACATCCCAAAGATGTGCTCTTAGGCTGATTGGCAAAACAAATTCTCCCTAAATTGTCTGAAATTTGGTTTTTAATCCATAGATCTATAAACATGGACAGGGATCACGGGTAGAGGCGGGAACATCAGGGTGGTGGCGCGGGCTCGTTGGGCCGAAGGGCCTGTTTCCCGTGCTGTTTTGTTCTTTATTCAATAGATTCTTAATTCCAGATTTCTTTTTTAATTGAATTCAAATTCCACCAATTGCCGTGGTGGGATTCAAAATGTAGAGTTGCAGGCGTTGGACTGGGGTAAACACAGTAAGAGGTCTGACAACCCCGGTTTTAAATCCAACCGATTTATTTGATAGTAAACTCGCAAGCTTTTGGCATCATAGCCTTCGTCAGGGGAATGAGGTGTTCTGGTCTGCATTCGCCTGACGAAGGCTATGAAGCCGAAAGCTTGCGAGTTTACTATCAAATAAATTGGTTGGATTTAAAACCAGTGTTGTCAGACCTCTTACTGTGGGATTCAAACCCAGGATATGAGCTGAGTTTCTAGATTAGCAGTGGAGTGATAAAACCACTTGCCTTCCCTAAGATAGGTCATAAGTCAACTCAGCCCAGAAAACCTGGGACTGCACACATCACCTTGAGGGAGTTCAGCAAATTATTTAACTTCTCACACTGGTGAGTACTTCCAGTCTACAAAACCTTATTTGCTACAGCCAGATTTTATTAGAACATAGAACATAGAACATTACAGCACAGAACAGGCCCTTCGGCCTTCGATGTTGCGCCGACCAATATAAAAAGCAATGCCCCTCCAAACTAAACCATTCCCTTCTCTTCCATATACTTATCAACTAACCTCTTAAACGCCACCAAACTTTGCGCATCTACAACTGCTGCAGTCTGGGCATTCCACTCCCGAACCACCCTTTGGGTAAAGAACCTACCTCTGATATCCGTCCTATAACTATCACCCCTTAATTTTAAGCTGTGTCCCCTCGTGCTAGCTTTCTCCATCCTAGGAAAAAGGCTATCACTGCCACCCTATCTAAACCTCTAATCATCTTATATGTTTCAATAAGGTCTCCTCTTAGCCGCCTTCTTTCTAATGAAAACAACCTCAAATCCCTCAGCCTCTCTTCATAAGACCTGCCCTCCACACCAGGCAACATCCTGGTAAACCTCCTCTGTACCCTCTCCAATGCCTCCATATCTTTCTTATAATGTGGGGACCAGAACTGCACACAATACTCCAAGTGCGGCCGCACTAGAGTTTTGTACAGTTGCAACATGACGTTGCGGCTCCGAAATTCAATCCCTCTACCAATACAAGCCAAGACTCCATATGCCTTCCTAACAACCTTCTCGACCTGACTGCCTACTTTCAGGGATCTATGCACATACACACCAAGATCCCTCTGTTCATCTAGACTACTAAGAATCCTACCATTTGCCCTATACTCTACACATTTATTATTTCTGCCATAGTGCATTACCTCACACCAGTTTTCTTTCTACATGATCTCCTCTGCTCTCCCCATTTATAATGGGTGTTAGTTACGCTCCCTCATAGGTTCTGTTACATACTGTTCAAGGAAACTAGCCCGACAGCATTCTAAAAACTCTTTCTCAAGACCATCGCGTCTGACTTGAGTTGACCAATGAATATGGAGGTTAATATCCCCCAGGATTATTGCTGTTCCATTTTTACACGCAATTGTTTGTTTATAGCCCACCCCACCTTGAAGTTATTATTTGGGGGCCTATAGACTACGCCCACCAGTGACTTTCTCCCCTTGCTGTTCCTTATCTCCTCCCACATCGATTCCACATTTTGCTCCTCAGAATCTCTCGTTGATGTTATCCTTCATTAAAGAGCCACCGCATCTCCTCTTCCTTCCTGTCTATCCTTCCCGGCTCCTCCGCCTGTACTGGGGAGGACCACCCACACTCTAATCCGGTCGACTTCTCTCCTTCCCCAAATAGTGTAAACTTTGCTGTCTCGAATATTTTAAAAGTAATGAGCCATTCTGGCGAGTTTGGAGAAAGCTGTTACTGAGCACAGACTGTGTTTTCATTGATTTGCCTGTCAGGATACGCTGTATGAGATGAGCAAAGGTCCTAGAAGTACAGTCCCCACTACACTTGACCTTAGCCAAAAGTCCGATTAGGAGCTGCGTTCTGTGAAGGTCATTTACTGCTTGATATCATTGTGTGTGTTGATGTGAGAGTGTGTGAGACAGCATGTGAATGTGTGCGTGTAGGTGGATATGTGAGTGCTTATGAATCTGTGTATGCGTGTGAATGTATGTCTACATTCATACATGTGTGTTGTTATAGGGAAATGCAGTACAGCATAGAAACAGGCGCTTCAGCCCCCCCAAGCCTTCACCAATCATGTTTACCTATTTATTACCTAGAGACCAACCACTTATCCCTCTGTTCCCTGTTTGCTTATATACCTGTCAAGGTAAGTCTTAAATGTCACTAAGGTAACTGCCTCAACCAGTTCACTATGGCAGTGCATTCCAGGCCCTCTGCGTAAAAAAAACTTTGTAAGAAGTCCGACAACATCAGGTTTAAGTCCAACTGATTTATTTGAACAGAAGATTGGTTAGGGCAAGATTAGGGCCAGTCATAGACAGCAGTGGGAAGTTGTGCGTGGAGCCTGAAGAGATTGGTGAGGCACTGAATAAATATTTCTCTTCGGTATTCACGCAGAGTGCTGGAAATGTAGCTATGGAGAGCAATGAGGTACAGGGTTGCAAATTGGGAAGTATTGTAGTAGATAGGGAGGATGTGTTAGAAATTCTCGAGGGTTTGAAGTTGGATAAGTCCCCTGGGCCGGACGGGATTTACCCTAGGATTCTCTGGGAGGCAAGAGAGGAGATTGCAGAGCCTCTGGCTCTGATCTTCAGGTCCTCGTTGGTTACGGGTGTGGTTCCGGAGGACTGGAGGATAGCGAATGTGGTCCCATTGTTTAAGAAGGGGAAGAGAGACCTTCCTGGGAATTATAGGCCAGTGAGTCTTACTTCTGTTGTGGGCAAGGTATTGGAGAGAATTATTAGGGATAGGATTTATAGTTATTTAGAGAGAAATGAATTGATTGGGGATAGTCAGCATGGTTTCGTGAAGGGTAGGTCATGCCTTACTAACCTCATTGAGTTTTTTGAGAAAGTGACCAGAGAGGTGGATGGGGGTAAGGCGGTTGATGTAGTATATATGGACTTTAGTAAGGCGTTTGATAAGGTGGCCCATGGAAGACTTCTACAGAAAATGCAGATGTGTGGAATAGAGGGTGATTTAGCTAATTGGATTAGGAATTGGCTGGCAGATAGAAGACAGAGGGTGGTGGTTGATGGGAGATATTCATCGTGGAGTTCGGTGACAAGTGGTGTACCTCGGGGTCTGTTTTGGGGCCCCTGCTGTTTGTAATTTTTATAAATGATCTGGATGAGGGTATTGAAGGATGGATTAGTAAATTTGCAGATGACACTAAAGTCGGTGGAGTGTAGATAGTGAAGAGGGGTGTTATAGTTTACAGAGTGACTTGGACAAGTTGCAGAGCTGGGCCGAGAGGTGGCAAATGGAGTTTAATGTGGAAAATTGTGAGGTAATGCACTATGGCAGAAACAATAAATGTGTAGAGTATAGGGCTAATGGTAGGACTCTTAATAGTCTTGATGAACAGAAGGATCTTGGTGTATATGTCAATAGATCCCTGAAAGTAGGCAGTCAAGTCGAGAAGGTTGTTAAGAAGGCATATGGAGTCTTAGCTTTTATTGGTACGGGGATTGAATTTCGGAGCCGCAACGTCATGTTGCAACTGTACAAAACTCTAGTGCGGCCGCACTTGGAGTATTGTGTGCAGTTCTGGTCCCCACATTATAAGAAAGATGTGGAGGCATTGGAGAGGGTACAGAGGAGGTTTACCAGGATGTTGCCTGGTATGGAGGGCAGGTCCTATGAAGAGAGGCTGAGGATTTGAGGTTGTTTTCGTTAGAAAGGAGGCGGCTAAGAGGGGATCTTATTGAAGCATATAAGATGATTAGAGGTTTAGATAGGGTGGACAGTGATAGCCTTTTTCCTAGGATGGAGAAAGCTAGCACGAGGGGACACAGCTTTAAATTAAGGGGTATGAGTTATAGGACGGATATCAGAGGTAGGTTCTTTACTCAAAGAGTGATTAGGGAGTGGAATGCCCTGCCTGCAGCTGTTGTAGATGCGCCAAGTTTGGTGGCGTTTAAGAGGTTAATTGATAGTATATGGAAGAGAAGGGAATGGTTTAGTTTGGAGGGGCATTGCTTTTTATTTTGGTCGGCACAACATCGAAGGCCGAAGGGCCTGTTCTGTGCTGTAATGTTCTATGTCTATGTTCTATGTAAATTTACAAGTTGTTTACCCCAATCCAACGCCAGCATCTCCACATCATAAAAAATCTTCCCCCCCCGTACATCTCCACTGAACTTTTGCCACCCCCCCCCACTTATCTTGAACTTGTGCCCCCTTATAATTATCAAAGAGCAAAGAACAAAACAGCACGGGAAACAGGCCCTTCAGCCCAACGAGCCCGCGCCGCCACCCCGATGTTCCCACCTCCACCCACGATTCCTGTCAATGTTTATAGATCTATGGATTAAAAACCAAATTTGAGACAATTTAGGGAGAATTTGTTTTGCCAATTAGCCTAAGAGCACATTTTTGGGATGTGGGAGGAAACTGGAGCACCCGGAGAAAACCCATGCAAGCACAGGGAGAATGCGCAAACTCCCACAGACACAGGCCCAAATCCATGTATCTGCACAGCACAGCGATAGTCACTGAGCTGTCGTGTTGCCCATCAAATGGTCCAGCTCAAGTGTACACTAACAACACGAAGCACTAGGATACTCTCGAAAAAAAATCCAAGAGCAGCCCTCTCACGACCCATCATGTGTATGTCCCTTGTTAGACAACAAGGTGGACCAAAGCACCTATAGGATAAAAACAAGTACATCAATATCATCATCTATTTACACACTTCCCAGGGACTCCCAAGGCTCATGATCCCTATTTTAAATCAGTTTTCCAGTCCTCAGAGACACTTGAAGTCTCCAAGCTACTCCACGTCCTGCAGGAGTAGCACACAGCCCCACCAGTTGACATCTCTCTCACTCTCTTGTTTTTTAAGGTTAAAAACTCAATATTAGTTAGGCCCTTAAAAGGAAAAGGTACTGCCAACATGAATAGGCCCCCTGTGTCTCCTGATTACTTATATTGATATAAATATTAAGTCTAGCTTGCCTTCTAGTAAATGTTAAAAAATCTCCTACCTCCCAAAATGTTGTCGGATCCTCTCCTGTGAATCTGGGAATGAATGGGTTAAGGACACCTGATTTATAAATAAGCCGTTCTCTCTTTTGGAAATCTGACGTCAGCAGAAGGTTTACTCAGGGCTGCTGGAAAGGTGCACCAGGAGCACCCGGGTTTGTGTGACGGGGCCATTTTAATCTGCCAGATCCATTCAGTTAGTGAGGGGCGCAGTGGTTAGCACTGCTGCCTCGCAGCGCCAGGGGTCTAGGTTCAATTCTGCCCTTGGATGACCATCTGTGTGGAGTTGGCATGTTCTCCCTGTGTCTGCAGGGTTTCCTCCGGTTTCCTCCCACCCTCCAAAGGTTAGGCCACAGGAAATGTGTGGGGTTTATGGGAAGGGTTGGGCTGCTCTGAAAGAGTGTTGGTGTAGAATCGATGGCTTCACTGTAAGCATTCTAACCAACACGAATCAAGAACTCTCCTGAACTAAAAACAGGAAATGCAAGGAGCACTCAGTGGATCTGTGTGTGTGTGGAGAAAGAAACTGGGTTAGTGTTTGAAGCTGAATACCATTCATTCAAACTGGGAGAAGTCCGAGATGTAACACTTGGTGAGCAAGTTTCGGAGACGTGGAGAGGGAGGGAGAAAAAAGACACAAGCAAGAAAGAGTAATGTTTACAATCCAGCGCTCAGCAATCTCTGCTCGTCAGCACAGCAACAAGTCCTTCACAAATAGCAAGAATATGATTCACAATTGCACAGCTTGGCTGCTCTTGTTTCAGGGATCAAATCTTCAGGTTGCCAAGGCAACGCAAATTCATCCATCACCCATTCTATTCCGTTCCCAGTGGGCCTGTTGCATGGAAAGAGTAATTCCACCCTCCCAGTTTAGAGATTGCACTACATCAACCCAGATGAAGAGAGGAAGGTAAATAAAAACTAGGTCTCCTTCCCCAGGGAAAGCTCACTTTCCTGTTTCCCTGTCAGACTTGTTTGCATTTCTTCCCATCAAAAGATGCAACAACTTGTCAAGGGAGCATTTTCCAAAACCCTCAACCTCAGGGCCTTAAAGGATAAAGGTGACAGATAGCTGGGAACATCACTAACTACAAGGTCCCCTCCGAGACTCACCATTCTGACTTGGAAATATATCGGGGTTGCTGTCACAGAGTCAAAAATCTCAGGACTCCCTCCCTAACAGCACTGTGGGTGTACCTACACAGTAAGAAGTCTCACAACACCAGGTTAACGTCATAGAACCACAGAACCTGACAGTGCAGAAAGAGGCCCTTCGGCCCATCGAGCCTGCACTGAACACAATCCCACCCAGGCCCTACCCCCAATATCTCTACATATTATACCCACTAATCCCTCTAACCTACACATCCCTGGACACTAAGGGGCAATTTCTTAGCATGGCCAATAGACCTAACCCGCACATCTTTGGACTGTGAGAGTAAACCCATGCAGACATGCAGAGAATGTACAAGCAGACAGTGACCCGAGCCAGGAATCGAACCCAGGACCCTGGAGCTGTGAAGCAGCAGTGCTAACCACTGTGATACCAACATTAGGTATGTGGAAATGAAGGAACCGCTTTTCCCAAAGCTTGTGGGTTCACTATCAAATAAATCTGTTGGACTTTAATCGGGTGTTGTAAGACTTCTTACTGTGTTTACCCCAAGCCAACGCTGGCATCTCCATGATGTACCTACACCTCAAGGAATGCAGGGGGTTCAAGAAGGCAGCTCACCGTCACCTCCTTGAGGGCAATTAGGGATCAACAATGAATGTTGGCCTGGCCAGAGAAGCCCACGTTCTGTTAAGGAATTAAAAACGGAAGCCAAAATTGACATTGGTGTCCAGCGCTTAAATAACAAAGAACAAAGAACAAAACAGCACGGGAAACAGGCCCTTCGGCCCAACGAGCCCGCACCGCCACCCTGATGTTCCCGCCTCTACCCGTGATCCCTGTCTATATTCATAGATCTATGGATTAAAAAACAAATTTGAGACAACTTAGGGAGAATTTGTTTTGCCAATTAGCCTAAGAGCACATCTTTGGGATGTGGGAGGAAACCGGAGCTCCCGGAGAAAACCCTCGCAAGCACGGGGAGAATGCGCAAACTCCCACAGACACAGGCCCAAATCCATGTATCTGCACAGCACAGCGATAGTCACTGAGCTGTCGTGTTGCCCATCAATGGTCCAGGTCAAGCGTACACTAACGACGTGAAGCACTAGGATACTCTCGAAAAAGATCCAAGAGCAGTCCTCTCACGACCCATCGCGTGTATGCCCCTCGTTAGACAACAAGGTGGACCAAAGCACCTGTCGGATAAAAACAAGTACATCAATATCATCATCTATTTACACACTTCCCAGGACTCCCAAGGCTCATGATCCCTATTTTAAATCAGTTTTCTATACCCCTCCATTCCCATTCTGTTCATGTGCCCATCTAAGTATTTCTTAAATAACTCCAGAGTACATGCCTCCACCACTTTACTTGGCAGCGCATTCCATACCCCCACCACCCTCTGTGTGAAAAAACTCCCTCTAGCATCCAAATTATACCTTACCCCCCTCACCCTAAGCCCGAGACCCCTCGTGCTATTCGAGTCCATCCTAGGAAAAAACTTAACCCTGTTTACTCTACCTATACGCCTATAATAGAACAAAGAACAAAGAACAAAGAACAACACAGCACGGGAAACAGGCCCTTCGGCCCAACGAGCCTGCGCCGCCGTCCTAACATCTTAATGACATATAGAGACCAATATAGGGACAATTTGTTACCCAATCAGCCTAAGAGCACATTTTTGGGATGTGGGAGGAAACCGGAGCACCCGGAGAAAACCCACGCAACCACGGGGAGAACGCGCAAACGCCCGCAGACACAGGCCCAAATCCATGTGTCTGCACAGCAACAGCGATAGTCTCTGAGCTGTCATGTTGCCCATCTGATGGTCCAGTTTAAGCATACACTAACGACATGAAGCACTAGGCCATTCCTGAAGTAACATCCAAGAGCAGCCCTCGCACGACCTGCCGAATGCATGCGCCTTGTTGGTCAACAAGGTGGACCGAACAGCCTGTGGAAACAATTAAAGTATTTAAACAGTCCTCCTATATCCCTCTATCTGCAGACGGCTCATGTGGCTGTCCAAGAGACCCTTAAACAACCCTAGCGTGCCTGCTCCCACCACCTTACTCGGCAGTGCATTCCACATCTCCACTACCCTTTGTGTGAAAAATGCCCTCTAATATTCGTCTTATACATAGCCCCCCTCACCCTAAGGCCGTGACCCCTCATTCTGTCCTTTTCTAATGGTGGAAAAAGCTTACCACCATTTACTCTATCTATACCCCTTATAATCTTATATACCTCTAATAGATCCCCTCTCAGCTGACGTCTTTCAAGGGAAAACAACCCCAGTGTGTTCAATCTTTCCTCGTAAGACAGACCTTCCATACCAGGCAGCATCCTGGTAAATCTCCTCTGCACTCTCTCCAGGGCCTCCACATCCTTCCGGTAGTACGGCGACCAGAACTGGATGCAGTACTTCAAGTGAGGCCTAACCAACGTTCTATACACTTGCAATATCAGACTCCTACTCTTGTATTCTATACCCCTTCCTATGAAGGTAACATACCATACGCTTTCTTTATCACATTCTCCACCTGTACTGACACCTTCAGAGACTTGTGAACCTGCACCCCCAGGTCTCTCTGCGTCTCTATACTCCGGATAGTTTTACCTTTTATCCTGTAACTCCCCTCTACATTATTCTGGCTAAAATGCATCACCTCGCATTTATCCGGATTAAATTCCATTTGCCATCTATCTGCCCAGTCTACCAGCCTATCTATGTCCTGTTGTATTGCCTGGCACTGCTCCTCAGTCCCCACCAATCCAAGCATCTTAGTGTCATCAGCAAATTTGCTGATCACACCACCCGCCCCCTCTTCCAAATCATTTATATAAATCACAAATAGAAGAGGTCCTAGTACTGAGCCCTGTGGCACACCACTAGTGACTGACCTCCAGTTGGAAAAAGAGCCTTCCACTAATACCCGCTGTCTCCTCCTCCCAAGCCAGTTCTCAACCCATCTCCATACCTGGCCCTGTATCCCATGCGCCTTCACCTTTTTTATCAGCCTACCATGGGGAACCTTGTCAAACGCCTTACTGAAATCCATGTAGACGACATCAACGGCTTGTCCTTCATCAACCATTTTTGTCACCTCTTCAAAAAATTCCACTAGATTTATAAGGCACGACCTCCCCTTAACGAAGCCATGCTGCGTATCCCTGATCAGATCGCAGTGCTCCAGATGCTCATACATCCTGTCCCTGAGGATCCTCTCCATTAGCTTACCTATAACTGAAGTCAAGCTCACCGGCCTATAGTTCCCTGGGCTATCCCTCTGACCCTTTTTAAACAACGGTACTACATTTGCAATCCTCCAGTCCTCTGGGACCTCACCTGTGTCCAAAGAAGAGACAAGGATTTGCGTCAGAGGCCCAGCAATGTCATCTCTCACCTCCCTTGTACACGTCTATTAGATCTCCTCTAAGTCTACGTCTTCCAAAGGAAAACAGTCCCAATTTGCCTAACATCTCCTCGTGGTGATTTCAGACCCCCACTGACTTACAGAGTCCCGGCTGGTGGGGGAAGGGATGGGGAACAGGAGATAGTCTTCCCGTTAATCCTCCAGGCAGGATGTTGGGAGTATTGTTGGGGAATGTTTCATCTTGGAATTGGCCGGTCACCTCGGGGCAGGCTAACTGGGTGGAAAATGATTTCTGTGCAGCGTGTCTCAACCCAGCAATTTCATCGCATCTTTAAAGAGGAGGTGGAAAGGAAATTGGGGACACAGTGCGATTTACCGATTTGCCACGGACTGCTGCCAGTTGCAACACAGAAGCTCAAAAGCACCCACTGAGAAAATAAGGTTAAATTCACCGTTAATTTGTTAACGTACTTAACTTCACTGTGCTATTACTCCCCATCACCCTTCACCATTCTAAATAATTCAAACTACAAACCAATTACTCTTCTGTGTACTGTTAAGCACTGACACATTGTAAAGTGCATCGCTTCATTTTACCATCCTTGCTACGTGTATAGACGGTAATGGATGTGATTAATTTTTCATATTGGTTGTCTGGTACAATCCAACTTGGCTCCGATGCTAATGAAGGGAAGTGTCGTGGTAAAAAGCAGGGCCTAGGTGCGAGATGCCTCTCCAGCAACTATTGCAAGAAGGGTTCGGTTATATTTGATTTGATTCATTGTTGTCACACGGGTTGGGATACAGTGAAAAGTCTTATTTCCTGCATGCTACACAGACAAAGCATGTTGTTCATAGAGTACGTAGGGGAGAGGGTCCAGAACGTGGTGTTACACTCATAGAAGGTTCACCAGGCTGATACCAGAGATGAGGGGGGTGGCATATGAAGAGAGGTTGAATAGACTGGGTCTGTACTCGTTAGAGTTTAGAAGGTTGAGGGGGGATCTTGTGGAGACATCAGGTCGTGAAGAGGCTAGATAGGGTAGAGGTAGAGAGATCCTTCCCACTTAGAAAGGATAGCAGAACTAGAGGGCACAGCCTCAAAATAAGGGGAGGCAATTTAGATCAGAGTTGAGGAGGAACTTCTTCACTCAAAGAGTGGTGAGTCTCTGGAATTCTCTGCCCATTGAATTGGTGGAGGCTCCCTCGCTGAATATATTTAAGTCACGGGTAGATAGATTTCTGATAGACAAGGGAATTAAGGGTTTTGGGGAGAAAGCAGGAAAGTGGAACTGAACCACTTCAGATCAGCCATGATCTTATTGAATGGCGGGGCAGGCTCGAGGGGCTGGATGGCCGACTCCTGCTCCTATTTCTTATGTTCTTATAGCTAGAGTATAGAGAAAGATCAATTTATTAGAAGGTAGGTCCATTCAAAGGTCAGATAGAACATAGAACATAGAACATTACAGCGCAGAACGGGCCCTTCGGCCTTCGATGTTGCGGCGACCAATTATGAAAAAAGCAATGACCCTCCAAACTAAACCATTCCCTTCTCTTCCATAAACTTATCAACTAATCTCTTAAACGCCACTAAACTTGGCGCATCTACAACTGCTGCAGGCAGGGCATTCCACTCCCTAACTACCCTCTGGGTAAAGAACCTACCTCTGATATCCGTCCTATAACTATCACCCCTTAATTTAAAGCTGTGTCCCCTCGTGCTAGCTTTCTCCATCCTAGGAAAAAGGCTATCACTGTCCACCCTATCTAAACCTCTAATCATCTTATATGTTTCGATAAGGTCTCCTCTTAGCCGCCTCCTTTCTAACGAAAACAACCTCAAATCCCTCAGCCTCTCCTCATAAGACCTGCCCTCCATACCAGGCAACATCCTGGTAAACCTCCTCTGTACCCTCTCCAATGCCTCCACATCTTTCTTATAATGTGGGGACCAGAACTGCACACAATACTCCAAGTGCGGCCGCACTAGAGTTTTGTACAGTTGCAACATGACGTTGCGGCTCCGAAATTCAATCCCCCTACTAATAAAAGCTAAGACTCCAATGCCTTCTTAACACCTTATCGACTTGACTGCCTACTTTCAGGGATCTATGCACAAATACACCAAGATCCCTCTGTTCATCAACACTATTAAGAGTCCTACCATTAGCCCTATACTCTACACATTTATTATTCCTGCCAAAGTGCATTACCTCACACTTTTCCACATTAAACTCCATTTGCCACCTCTCAGCCCAGCTCTGCAACTTGTCCAAGTCTCTCTGCAAAGATGGCAGCAGGGAAGAAGCTATTCTTGAATCTCTTGCTGAAACTCCAGCAGCCATTCTGCATTTCTATCCAGCTTTTGCAGCCTCAGAATGTGCAGTGTCCCACAGTAAGAAGTTTCACAACACCAAGTTAAAGTCCAATAGGTTTATTTGGTAGCAAGGCTTTTGTTACCAAATGATGGACTTTAACCTGACATTGTGAGACTTTTTACTGTGTTTACCCCAGTCCAACGCTGGCATCTCCACATCTGGAGTGTGCCAGCAGTGGAGCATTTTGAAGTGTAATTTCTTGTTAAAATGCAGCGAGCCAACCTGCACACAGCATGCTCCAGCAAGCCACAACGTGACAAATCAGCAGAAAATCGCAGTGTCCCCAATTGTTCTTCTCCCCAGAGAGGGGGAGGGAATCTTTTATACGTAGCTGAGGGAGCAGATAGGGCTTGGTTACAGTCTCATTGGAAAGGTGGATTGAGTTAAACACTGGAAAATCAGTGTCAACTTTATGAAGCTGATTCCAATCCACAACCTTCAACAGATGATTCAGCTCTGGCATGTCTTGTAGTTGCACCCAATCCAGTCCTCAGGTGAACCTTCTGTTCCACCCCCTCCCCCCACAATTCCATCCTCTGAGAAAATGCCTCAGGGGAGAGTGACTTGTCCACACCCCTACCCCATGGGTTCTGAGATGGCTAATAAGCCCAGCACACTGTCCACAGATTCTGTCACACGTGGGCCAGGTTGTACTTGAAGTATTGGGGTAGATGGACTTGTTTGGAGAACAAAAACCAAAGAACAAAACAGCACGGGAAACAGGCCCTTCGGCCCAACGAGCCCGCGCCGCCACCCTGATGTTCCCACCTCTACCCGTGATCCCTGTCTATGTTTATAGATCTATGGATTAAAACCAAATTTGAGACAATTTAGGGAGAATTTGTTTTGCCAATTAGCCTAAGAGCACATTTTTGGGATGTGGGAGGAAACCAGAGCACCTGGAGAAAACCCACGCAAGCACAGGGAGAATGCGCAAACTCCCACAGACACAGGCCCAGATCCATGTATCTGCACAGCACAGCGATAGTCACTGAGCTGTCGTGTTGCCCATCAAATGGTCCAGGTCAAGCGTACACTAACGACGTGAAGCACTAGGATACTCTCGAAAAAAAAATCCAAGAGCACCCCTCTCACGACCCATCGCGTGTATGCCCCTCGTTAGACAACAAGGTGGACCAAAGCACCTGTAGGATTAAAACAAGTACATCAATATCATCATCTATTTACACACTTCCCAGGGACTCCCAAGGCTCATGATCCCTATTTTAAATCAGTTTTCTATACCCCCTCCATTCCCATTCTGTTCATGTGCCCATCTAAGTATTTCTTAAATAACTCCAGAGTACCTGCCTCCACCACTTTTCTTGGCAGCGCATTCCATACCCCCACCACCCTCTGTGTGAAAAAACTCCCTCTAGCATCCAAATTATACCTTACCCCCTCACCCTAAGCCCGTGACCCCTCGTGCTATTCGAGTCCATCCTAGGAAAAAGCTTAACCCTGTTTACTCTATCTATACTCCTCATAGTCTTGTACACCTCTATTAGATCTCCTCTAAGTCTACATCTTTCTAAGGAAAACAGTCCCAATTTGCCTAACCTCTCCCCGTAACTCAGACCTTCCATACCAGGCAGCATCCTGGTAAACCTCCTCTGCACTCTCTCCAGAGGTTTGGACACTCCCTCCAGATGCTTCAATTGCACCTCTGTAAATTCCTGACACAGTCCCTCACTATCCATTACAATCTACTCGGATGGTAAAGCTATAATGAAACAATGCATTTTGCAATTTGTCAGAGCTTAATAGATGGCAGAGTAATTGGTTTGCAGTTAAATTATTTAGAATGGTGCGGAGTGGGTGGAATGAGGAGGTGGCAGATTGGGGAGGGGGGGCAGCGGAAGAGCACGGTGAAGTTAAGTACATTACAGATTTATGGTGAATTTTCAACATTATTTTCCTTGGTGGATTTGTTTAAGCTTTCACGCATTGGGACTGGTAATCAATGTCACCAATTCCCCCTCAACCTGCCACCACCTTTAGTCAACTTGGAAATGAAGCTTAGTTGGTCAGAAACCAGGGATTTCCATGAGTCCGCAGGAATGTTTGACCTCTTCAGAATGTCCGAAGATGCATGAGTTAGGATGGTTGGCCATGCAAACTGACCCTGGTGTCAAGGGGATTAGCAGGGTAAATATGTGGGGTTATGGAACTGGGTCTGGGTGGGATTGTGGTTGGTACAGATCTGATGGGCTGAATGGCTTCCTTTTCCACTGTAGGGATTCTATTCGATGACTTCTTCAGGGATGGACATTGCGAAGACATTTCCCCTGTGCTGCTGGGAGTCTCCTCGTGTAAACTCTGAGTATGGCAGTTGCTTTGGGACTCTTGATCAGTAATACATGTCCCACCCAGTGGGACTGGTTTGGAGTGATTAACACCTTGATGCTGGGCAAGTTGACTTAATGGCGTTTCTTGCTATTGAAGGTAGAGGATCACTGTTACTGAAGCTTCTCCAGTGCTTTGAGGGGCTTCAAGCTGTCAAAGCTTATAGATGTGTGGGGGAACCCCAATTTCCTGGTAAACCCTGATCTTAACCTGAGGTTGGAGAACCTCAATTCAATGTTCCTCAATGAAGCTAGTCCACAAGAAGCAAGAATAAATTTAGTTGACTATGTTTGCTTTCACCAAGAGGAACTTCTCAAGATGTAAACAATGGTCCACTCTTTCCAGGACTTCACCTTTGATCTTAATTGATGGGAGATGTTGTCCTGTGGAAGCTGGTTGGAAATGGACTCTTAATTTTGCACATGTTTAGGGAAAGATTTATTATGCTTCAAAGAAAGCGTTTTTACATAATGTGTATCTCAGAGCTCTGTAGAGATAAGACACCTGCTGTAGGGATGTGTGTAGGAGCTTTAGGAAGAGTTTGTGTTTAAAATGATTGCCTATAGCTCTATTTCCAACAATTTACACAGAATCTTCCCTCTCAGTCGATACCTTGACTTAACTAAGCAACCACAGTGAGCATCATAAGTAAACGGACTCACATAATCAAACAATTGAACATTTTTCCCCTCCTTGCAAAACTTAAGGTCTTACTTCAAATTAAACAACCCTAAATAACAAGCATACAAACATTGAATCATTTCTGCGAGTTCAGCTTTCTCCAAGTGCTGGAGTAGTGTTTGAGATATAAAGTTTTCCAGTGACCAGTTGGAGATTGTGGTTTATTCTGTAAGATAACTCGGTGAGGCTGATGATCAACATCATAGCTGTTCATCAGCAAAGGAAATGTATCCCCAGTGGATTGGTGTGTATGGGTGTGTGGAGAGAGAAATTAGTTTAATAAGGCTGAATACCTTTCACTAGAACTGGGAGAAAGTTTGAAATGTAACAAAGAACAAAGAACAAAGCACGGGAAACAGGCCATTCAGCCCAACGAGCCCGCGCCGCCACCCTGATGTTCCCACCTCTACCCGTGATCCCTGTATATGTTTATAGATCTATGGATTAAAAACCAAATTTGAGACAATTTAGGGAGAATTTGTTTTGCCAATCAGCCTAAGAGCACATCTTTGGGATGTGGGAGGAAACCGGAGCACCCGGAGAAAACACGCAAGCCAAGGGAGAATGCGCAAACTCCCACAGACACGCCCAATCCATGTATCTGCACAGCACAGAGATAGTCACTGAGCTGTCGTGTTGCCCATCAAATGGTCCAGCTCAAGCGTACACTACAACGTGAAACCTAGGGTACTCTCGAAAGATCCAAGAGCAGCCTCTCACGACCCATCGCGTGTATCCCCCTCGTTAGACAACAAGGTGGACCAAAGCACCTGTAGGATAAAAACAAGCACATCAATATCATCATCTATTTACACACTTCCCAGGGACTCCCAAGGCTCATGATCCTATTTTAAATCAGTTTTCTATACCCCTCCATTCCCATTCTGTTCATGTGCCCATCTAAGTATTTCTTAAATAACTCCAGAGTGCCTGCCTCCACCACTTTACACATTTTGTGAGCAAGCTCCAGAGGCAGGGGAGTTGTGGAGAGGAGGGAAGGGACAAGAAAGAGACAAGCAAGAGGCAGTGATGTTTATAATCCAGCACTCAGCAATCTCCCCCAACAGACTAGTAACAAGTTGGGCTGAAGGGCCTGTTTCCCTGCTGTAAACCTCGAATCAAAAATGGCAAGAATATAATCTGGAATCATTGAGTCTTAATTAAATTGAACAGTGTCGCAGGAGAGAAAGTTGGGGAAAACACAAATGATAGAGTTTAGGGTTGTAAAGAGTGCTTTTGCTACATTGGCCTTTATAAATCAGAGTATTGAATATAAAAGTTGGAGTGCTATGTATGGTAAAGTTATATAAGGCATTGGTGAATCCAAATTTAGAATACTGTGTACAGTTTTGGTCACCTAGTTACAGGAAGGATGTAAATAAGGTTGAAAGAGCGCAGAGAGGGTTCACAAGGATGTTGCTGGGACTTGAGAAGCTGAGTTACAGAGAGAGATTGAATAGTTAGGACTTTATTCCCTGGAGCGTAGAAGAATGAGGGGAGATTTGATAGAGGTGTATAAGATTTTGATGGGTATCGATAGAGTGAATACAAGCAGGCTTTTTCCACTGAGGCTACAGGAGAAAAAAACCAGAAGGCATGGGTTAAGGGTGAAAG
>JAGIQG010000021.1:47914419-47942854 GCA_024679065.1 Sphyrna mokarran | reverse complement strand
TTAGTGATCACTAACTGCTCGGGTGAGTTTTCATTTTCGGGGCACTGAATAAGATCAAAATCTAACTGCGCTCAGCAATGAGGAACTTAGTTACCCGGCACTCATGCACATTGAATCAGACCTCCTGATGATTCACATGCTCTTATCAACACTTTTGTAAACCAAAAAGCACGGAAGCTTTTTAAAGTACAAATGTAAAGAAAATGAAAATAAATGAATAAAAGGTCTGTAATTGATCCATATAATTGTCTGATATCATACAGGTAGTACATTATACAATAAGTTATCTAACGTCACTTAATGTCACTTTGTTCTATTCAATGAAGGGTGGGTCAGGGAGCTGGGGGCAAGGTCAAGGGGCCTTAGTAAAGTTCAGCCGCGGGTTAGTTAATCCACTACTAGCTAAAGAAATTCCTCCCCATCTCAGTTTCAAAGGAGCGTCCCTTCACTCTGAGGTTGTGCCCTCTGGTTCTAGTCTCTCCCACTCGTGAAAGCATCCTGTCCATGTCCCCTCTATCCAGGCCTCTCAGTATTCTGTAGGTTTCAATAATGCTTGCAGCAGGACATAGACAAGGATGCAAGACTGGGCGGAGAAGTGGCAGATGGACTTCAACGCAGATAAATGTGTAGTGGTCCATTTTGGCAGGAATAATGGATGAAGGAGTACAATATAAGGGGTAGGAGTCTTAGCTGTGTTGTAGAGCAGAAGGATCTCGGGGTCCGGGTCCATAGGACTCTTAAATCGGCCTCGCAGGTGGAGGAAGTGGTCAAGAAGGCGTACGGTGTACTGGCCTTCATTAATCGAGGAATAGAGTTTAGGAGTCAGGAGGTAATGATGCAGCTCTATAAGACTCTTGTCAGACCCCAGTTGGAGTATTGTGCGCAGTTCTGGCTGCCTCATTATAGGAAGGATGTAGAGGCTATTGAGAGGGTTCAGAAGAGATTTACAAGGATGCTGCCTGGATTGGGAGGCAGGCCTTATGAAGATAGGTTGAGGGAGCTGAGACTCTTCTCACTGGAGAGACGTAGGTTGAGAGGTGACCTGATAGAGGTTTATAAAATGTTGAGAGGAATAGATAGGGTGGACTCTCAGAGACTATTTCCCTGAGCTGAAATGGTCACTACGAGAGGACACAGATTTAAGGTGCAGGGAAGCAAATACAAAGATGTCAGGGGTAGGTTTTTCACTCAGAGGGTGGTGAGTGAATGGAACCGACTGCCGTCGGAGGTTGTTGAGGCAAAGTCACTGGGGTCTTTTAAGAGACTTCTGGATGAGTATATGGAAAAGAATAGGATAGGGAGTTATAGATAGGTCTGTGGATTGGTAGATGTGATCGGCGCAACTCGTGGGCCGGAGGGCCTGTTTGTGCTGTATTGTTCTATGTTCTATATCCACCCCGCCTCTCATCCTTCCATTTCCATTCCCACCTATCACGGGAATCGTACGGGTGGAGGGCTATGCAAAGGTCCAGTGATTTCGGGTGGGATTTTCTGGTTTTGGGGTTAGCGTGGTTGATGAATCTCTCCTAGGATGTGTTGACCTGAGCTTCACTGAGAGCTCTGTCACTGAGTGAGTGACAATTCTCCGCTGTGTAAATCACAGCTTTTCAACATCACAACTAGTAATGCTATGTTGAAGTTATCTTGCTTTTGTGTTAACCCCTGCTCTCTGTACCTATCTGCTCTCTCGCTCCCCGTCTTGACTTCCTTTCCTCTCCTTGTCTTTCAATTCCCATTTTTTGGTCATCCTCCTGTTTTTGTCTTTTGCGTTTTCCTTGTCATATTTTCTCCTGGTTTTTCCCCTTGCACATTTTCTTACCTTCTCTCTAATTCTCTCTCTGTTTTATTGAATTATTGAATCCTCTTTAACTCTGGCACTTTTTCATATTCTTCCACTTTCAAAGAACAAAGAACGAGCCCGCGCCACCACCCCGATATTCCCGCCTCTACCCGTGATCCCTGTCTATGTTTATAGATCTATGGATTAAAAACCAGATTTGAGACAATGTAGGGAGAATTTGTTTTGCCAATTAGCCTAAGAGCACATCTTTGGGACGTGGGAGGAAACCGGAGCACCCGGAGAAAACCCACGCACGCACGGGGAGAATGCGCAAACTCCCACAGACACAGGCCCATATCCATGTATCTGCACAGCACAGCGATAGTCACTGAGCTTTCGTGTTGCCCATCAAATGGTCCAGGTCAAGCGTACACTAACGACGTGAAGCACTAGGATACTCTCGAAAAAAATCCAAAAGCAGCCCTCTCACGACCCATCGTGTGTATGCCCCTTGTTAGACAACAAGGCGGATCAAAGCACCTGTAGGATAAAAACAAGTACATCAATATCATCATCTATTTACACACTTCCCAGGGACTCCCAAGGCTCACGATCCCTATTTTAAATCAGTTTTCTATACCTCTCTCTACCTCTCCCTCTGACAATTTTTTGATCTGTTCCTACTGTATCTCTCGTTCTCTTTATCCTACTGTCACTTCTGGTCTTTGTCCTAAGTCCCTGTCTTGTCGCTTTGCTCCCACAGCATCTGTTACGGAATCCTAGTGCTGATCGTGCTGGCGTTGAGACTGACGTCCTCAACTGGGGAATCAATCCCCATGTCCTTGGCCCTCATCCTCGCCTGGTGTAACCTCATGTACTTCGCTCGAGGTTTCCGCTTGCTCGGACCATTCACCATTATGATCCAGAAGGTAAATGGCGAAGGATTTATTGTTGTCCAAATCAGGTACAAATGTAAGTCCAGGAGCTAATTCTATCAGATGGAATGGATGCGTTTTTTGAATCAAAGCAAATAGATCATTAGTTAGCAAACAAGTCAAAGTATTATTTTTTATGGAACCATGCAGGTTTACATTAGGGAACAAAGACAGTGTGTCAGTGCTGAGCCTTTTTACAGGAATTCAAAACAAGTCCCTTATTCCCACTCTCTCAGCATTCTCCTGTATCTCCCTCAGCTCCCAATGTACCCACCCGTCCGCTCGCAGATATGATGGTGTCCGCTTCGGGCATTTTCTTTGGCAAATCTGTCACAGCATGGTGGCACAGTGGTTAGCACTGCCGCCTCACAGCGTCACAGACCCAGGTTCGATTTGGGAGACTGTCTGTGTGGAGTTTGCACATTCTCCCCGTGCCTGCATGGGTTTCCTCTGGGTGCTCCAGTTTTCCTCTCTCAGTTCAAAGATTGGCTTTGCTAAATTGCCCCTTTATGCCCCTAGATGTGTAGGTTAAGGGGATTGATTAGGGTAAATATGTAGGGTTGTGGAGATAAGGCGAGTGGGGGGAGAGCAGGGGTTCGGGGTGAGGTACTCCATCAGAGAATCAGTGCTGACTCGATGGGCCAACTGGTCTCCTTCCACACTGTAAATATTCTATTCTTCTACAACTTCTGAGAAAGGAAATTCTTTCTGGCCTCTTTTTTCACTCCCTGAGGAGCCACCTCATATTGGGGAGGTGAGAATAAGACTCTGGGGCAGCTTTAATTTTGCACTGTTAACTAGACAGTACTAGATTTGTCTCTAACCACTTGGGCGGAGTGGAAAATCACACAATATACAAGGACACGTGGAAAAGCCATTGGCCGGGATTCCCCGACCTCACCTGCAGTGGAGATTCTCCAGGCTTGCACTGTGACTGTAGTGCAGGCCCTGCACTCCCATCTTGGGCATTTTAGACCATGCGATATCTTCATGGAACCTTGGTGCAATTCACAGCACGTCAGAGGAGTTGTGAACCATGGAGGAATCTTAATCTGGAGATAGAAACTATTTGACAGATAAGTCAAAATGTTTTTACAGCTTCAAATGCCATGATGATATCTATGTGAAAAGTTAAGTACAGTATTAATACAATAGTTGATGATAGATCTTTGTTTAGAATGGGGAAGTGATCATTAAATTGATGAGCATTGTGAAAATGGAAACACCTTCACTTGCAAAAAAGTTTCACCAGTGGATAAAACCCTCTCCTGCTTTAAACTGGATTGAGATTTGATTTGTAACATGTTAATTGGATTCTCTGATGAACAGTGTAACCATTTATTGATCCTTTAAAATGAAACCCTCAAGCATATGGCTGAGTTCTTCGATTGACACCCAGTTATCTGTTGAACCTTTGAAGCAGTGGAACAAGTGAATGTCCATGCCACTACTTCAAAGTATTTCCTATGGAGGCGTTAGTAACAAAGATGAACATTGATTTCCATTGTGGATATTTGCCTGAGCTCCAATCTCATGAATAGATTCAGCTCAATAGTGGCTGTTGACACAGTTGTGAGATATGTTTTTATTGACAGTTTTATGAACATTTGATAAGATGATATTTTATAAGAGGTTGTTGAACAGCTGTTTGTTTATTTTGACAGTTTCATAAACATCGCTAATATTTTTCAAAGGTATGGGGGGCTTATTTGGGAGCATGTTGGAGTATGAGAACATAGATGGCTCATGAGAGTGTTTGGAAGAGGCATGGGGAGTTTGGGTAAGAGGAGGGGGGCTAATGCTGAAAACTGAAGGCTAGGATGCCTAACACAAATGCCCTGAACTGGGCAAGTGTCCAAATGAATGCAAAAAGGCCTTCAAATCTGATCTTCCTGATGTTCGTCTGTGTCCAATCCCATTTTGGGCCTGTGTCAGCAGGCGATGGCCCTGAATTCAGCCCTTCCCCTCCAACCCAACATGGAAAATCATGTCTCACAAATCTGATTGAATTGTTTTGAAGGGGGTAACCAAGAAGGTAGATGAGGGCAGTGCGGTCAAAGTTGTCTTTACCAAGGCCTTTGACACAGTATTGCATAGTAGGTTGTTACATAAGGTTAAATTTCATGGGATCCATGTTGTGGTAGCCAATTGAATACAAAATTGGCTTGACTACGGAAGACAGAGGGTGGTTGTAGAGGATTGTTTTTCAAACTGGAGGCCGGTGATCAACAGTATAGATCAGGAATCGGTTGTGGGTTATTTATTATTCATATTAATGATTTGGATGAGAATTTAGGAGGCAGGGTTAGTAAGTTTGCAAAAGACACCAAGATTGGTTGTAGAGTAAACAGTAAAGAAGATTACCTAAGATTGCAACAGGATCTTGACCAATTAGACCAGTGGGCCAATGAATGGCAGATGGAGTTTGATTTAAATAAATGAGTGGTGATGCATTTTGGTTGATTGAATCTGGGCAGAATCTACTCAGTTAATGGTAGGGCATTGGGGAGAGTTATAGAACAAAGAGATCTAGTGGTACAGGTTCATAACTCCTTGAAAATGGAGTCACAAGTGGACAAAGTAGTAAAAAGCCATCAACATGCTTGCTTTCATTGGTCAGAACATTGAATAAGAGAGTTGGGACATCCTGTTGAAGTTGTACGAAACATTGATAAGGCCACACTTGGAATACTGTGTACAGTTCTGCTCACCTTAATTTTGAAAAGGATATTATTAAACTAGAAAAAGTACAGGCAAAATTTACTGGGATGCTACCGGGACTTGATGGTTTGAATTATAAGGAGAGGCTGGATAGACTTTTTTCTCTGGAGTGTAAGAGGCTGAGAGATCAACAGAGGTCTATAAAATAATGAGGGACATAGATCAGCTGGATAGTCCATGTTTTTTTCCCAAAGGTAGGGAAACTAGAGGCATTGATTTAAGGTGAGAAGGGAGAGATACAAAATGGTTCAGAGGGGTAATTTTCTTCACTCAGAAGTTGGTGAGTGTCTGGAACGGGCTGCCAGAGGTAGGACTAGAAGTGGGTACAATTTTGTCTTTTAAAAAGTGTGTAGACAGTCACATGAGTCAGATGGGTATAGAGGGATGTGGGCCAAATTGGGATTAGTTTAGAGTAAAAACTGGGTGGCATGGACAAATTAAACCAAAGGGCCTGTTTCCATGCTGCAAACTTCTATGACAGGCACTGCCCGGTAAGAGGGTGGGATTGTAAGGTTAAGAAATGGCCTGCCTCAAACTGGGATTAAAACATGAGTCGAAACACAGCCCCATTTCCACCTGTATTCCAGTGAACATTAGCCACTGTTATAACTAGGGAGGTGAGAGTCCAGTCCACAGAAATCATGAGCAAAACCGCAACAAATCAATTTGTTTGAATTCAACTTTTACTGACCTATTCTTCTTTCTCCACAGATAATATTTGAGATCGTAATGCCGTACTTGGTGCTAATGCTCATCTTGCTTCTGGCATTCACATGTAGTAAGCATCTAGTGGTTATTGGTAGAATTCATAAAATCCCTAAAGTGCAGAAGGGGCCTATTCGGCCTCACTGGCCTTCACCAAAAACAATCCTACCCAAGATCTATCTCCATAACCCCACGCATGTACCCTGCTAATCCCTCTGACGCTAAGGGTCCGATACAGGTGTTGGACTGGAATAGGCACAGTAAAAAGTCTCACAATACCAGGTTATTTGGTGGTGCTGACCCTTCATCCAGTGAGTCACTCCAAAATAAACCTGTCAGACTTTAACCTGGTGCTGTGACACTTCTTATTAGTGGTCAATTTAGCACGGCCAATCCACCTAAGCCTCGCATCTTTGGGCTGTGGGAGGAAACAGGAGCACCCGGAGGAAACCCATGCAGACACGGGGAGAACATGCAAACTCCACACAAACCTTAGGCGGGAATTGAACCCGGTCCCTGGCAGTGTGAGACAACAATGTTGTCACCTTGCCATATAAAATGCTTTAAAATGTCTGCACTATATAAATACAAATACTTTTCTCTCTCTAACTTTTTGTTTGCTATCTATTACTTCCTGATTCTTCCTTTCTCCGTCCTTCCCGCATCTCAGTAAGAAGTCTCACAACACCAGGTTTAAGTCCAACCAGTTTATTTGATGGTGAACCCACAAGCTTTTGGGGTTTGCCCCTTCGTTGGGAGAATGGAGAGTTCTGACGGAGGGGCAAACCCTGAAATCTAGTAAGTTTGCTATCAAATGAAATGGTTGGACTCTAACCTGGTGTTGTGGGACTTCTTACTGTATTTACCCCAGTCCAACGCCAGAATCTCCACATCATGACTTCCTGCATCTCCTGTCTTGTGTAGGTAACGTGTGCTATTTGACGTTCCCCTCTGCTTTCCCCAGGTACCCACCTGTCCTTCCAAGTCTTGGATCCTGCAAGGTGGGAACGCTTTGTGGATTTCAGCACCGTTCTCTTCACCATTTACCTCCTCTTCTTCGGACTCGTTAACATGCCACTGAACTGGGAGGTGATCCAGCCCGACATGGCGCGATTCCTCTATGCCATTTACACCCTGCTTGCTTTCGCCATCACAGTTTTTCTCGTCATCCACATGATGGGCGAATTGATTCGGCGAGTCTCAAAGCAGCACGATGACCTCTGGAGAGCACAGGTGAAATGATAAAATAGTTTCTCAATTGGTAAATTCAAGAGACACCTAAACTGAAAGAAGGGGCAGCTTGAGGGTAGCTGCAGTCAGTCAGGAAGAGAGAATGGGGTAGCATTCTTAACCCATATCACCTTCAGCTAACGTTATGTAAAGTGTGCAAATTAGATTGCTATATTTATGATTCAGGAGAACATTTAAAATTCAGCATTGCGCTGCAGGCAGTCAGTATAGAACATAGAACATAGAACATTACAGTGCAGAACAGGCCCTTCGGCCTTCGATGTTGCGCCGACCAATTAGGAACAAGCAGTGACCCTCTAACCTAAACCATTCCCTTTCCATCCATAAACTTATCTACTAACCTCTTAAACGCCACCAAACTTGGCGCATCTACAACTGCCGCAGGCAGGGCATTCCATACCCTAACCACCCTCTGGTTAAAGAACCTACCTCTGATATCCGTCCTATAACTATCACCCCTTAATTTAAAGCTGTGTCCCCTCGTGCTAGCTTTCTCCATCCTAGGAAAAAGGCTATCACTGTCCACCCTATCTAAATCTCTAATCATCTTATATGTTTCAATAAGGTCTCCTCTTAGCCGCCTTCTTTCTAACGAAAACAACCTCAAATCCCTCAGCCTCTCCTCATAAGACCTGCCCTCCATACCAGCAACATCCTGGTAAACCTCCTCTGTACCCTCTCCAATGCCTCCACATCTTTCTTATAATGCGGGACCAGAACTGTACACAATACTCCAAGTGCGGCCGCGCTAGAGTTTTGTACAGTTGCAACATGACGTTGCGGCTCCGAAATTCAATCCCCCTACCAATAAAAGCTAAGACTCCATATGCCTTCTTAACAACCTTATCAACTTGATTGCCAACTTTCAGGGATCTATGCACACATACACCAAGATCCCTCTGTTCATCAACACTATTAAGAGTCCTACCATTAGCCCTATACTCTACACATTTGTTATTCCTGCCAAAGTGAATTACCTCACACTTTTCCACATTAAACTCCATTTGCCTGCATTAAACTCCAGTGTGTCTGACGGGAATACGGTTCAGATGCTGGGAGAGCAAAATAATTATTCATTTCAACCTTTGCAAGTGGTTATGTTAAATACAGTCAATGGACTTTTTTTCTTAAGTTGCCCTGGAATTTCAGATTAGAATGATTGACAGGGTCATGTGATGTTGTGGTTTATGTGTCACTGGACCTGCAACAAGAAAAAGAAAGAGTTTTTTTTCAGAAAAGGGCTCGGAGTTTGGCTGGTCTGGTTGAGGTTTAGAGAATTCTGCAGGCTTCTAAAGGCTCTATATCTCTCTGAAGACTCCACAGTTTCTACACTTATTGCGACAAGTGTATTTGTGATGCTAACTATATTTAAAGTAGGTTCGATGTCTGTATGCAGAATGTTGCTTATTTGGAACTGAAATGGTGGTAAGTTCGACAATAGAGTTCTTTCTTTTCATGTTTAAAGATTGTTCAACTTTTAAGAGTTAAGTTTCATAATTTTATTGAGATTATATTTAAACTATGTTATCAATAAAGATCACCTAGATAAATAATCTGTAATTTATCAATGGAATTGCTCTGAAATGAAGTATCCTTTACTCACATTTATGCCAAATAGAAAAAAATCATTAGGATCTCATCTGGCTTCATAATGTACTTGGGGTTCGGGTCCAGGACCTTAACAATCTGAAAGGACATTGAGAGGGAAGAGCTTGTTAATCAGCTGTGATGCATCTCACATGTGAATTATTTAAATTCACTCCAAAATTACTAGTGTCAGATAGACAATGATATTCAAAGTTTTCAGTTCCTAACAAACAATCAGTATCATTAAGGGAAGATAGGCTAGAACCTTTTTCTCTGGAGTGTAGGAGGCTTAGAGGTGATCTTATAAAGGTCTATAAAATAATGAGGGGCATAGATCAGCTAGATAGTCAATATCTTTACTCGAAGTTAGCAAAACCAGAGGGCATAGGTTTAAAGTGCGAGGGAGAGATACAAAATGGCCCAGAGCTGAAGGGTCTGTTTGTGCTGCAGTTTTTCTATGTTCTATGTTCTATTAAATTTTACTTGACCCCAAAGTTGGGCAATGGAAACATCTAAATGACTTTTATATTTGGAAACACTAAGTTCAAAGAAGTGCTGGGGAACAATGAAATTAAAGAAATGTAGAAAAATAAAGATAGTTAAGCAGAGTTGTTAAGCTGATTTGGTGTTGGCTGTTTGGGGAAGACCTCCTGTAAAGAGCTCTGGGATGGGAAAGGTGAGGTTTGAATCCTTCAGTCAAGACACAAAAGCTGCAAAAAACACTCTTGTTCCAAAGTTCTTGGATTTCCACAGCAGAGTGGAGTGAGTTTGTGTGGAAGTCTTATTGCAGTGGCAGGAGATTTGACTTGAGTAAGATTCCTGGATTGTTACAATTAAACATCCGGAAGGGAATGATGCCATTCCAATTATGAGGAAGGCAAATTCCAGCCATTCTTAGCATTATCCAAGATCAGAAGTACTGATTGCAGAGCCGCAGATCCTGCTTGGATTTACAACTCGTTTACCGTATGGAAGAACAACTAAGCCAAACTAAATAAATTCAAGAGGGAGTTCCCATAGTATTCTCAGCTTGGGGGAATCTCCAAATAACTTCCCATATTACCTCAAAGCCAAATTCCTAGCCAATGTGTTTATTTGCCCCATGTCCTTTCCTGAAAAAGGTGAGACATGAGATTGATTCCATCCAATGGTACAGTGCTTTGCACTGCTACCTCACGGTGCCAGGGATCTGGGTTCAGTTCTCCCCTTGGGTCACTGCTTGTGTTAAATTTGTACATTCTCCCCGTGTCTGTGGGGATTTCCTCTGGGTGCTGCGATTTCCTCCCACATTCTGAGAGACGTGCTGGTTAGATGCATTTGTGACGCCAAATTCTCCCTCAATGTACCCAAACAGGTGCTGGAGTGTGGCGACTAGGGAATTTTCATAGTAACTCCATTGCAGTGTTAATGTAAGCCGACTTGTGGCACTAATAAATAAACTATTAAAACTTTATATCCTGCACTAGGGAGGTGGGGGAGGGGGGAAATATGCAAGTAACATAACCCATTTCTTGTGATCGGGGCATGGAGCCTGTAACAGACTCACTTCGTTTTGGAATGTGTCTCACACGTTTGAACTAGGCCCTCGAAAGGGAGGGTCGTCCCAAAGCACCTGTCGGTCAAAGCCTGGCATGGCTAGTGAGGAACTCTGTTTTCACTAAATTATGTACCAGCAGTGGCTTCTATCAGCTCAATGAGATCGAGTCCAAACTGCGACTGGCATTTATCATATCCTGTTTCAGTCGCCTAGCGTTTGGTATTGTCTCAGCTCCTGAGGTCTATCCATGCTCCGTGACTGGAATTTTGGAAGGGCTGGATGGAGCTATCTGTCAGCTGGACACTACTCCCCTCCATCACCCTGGAGCATGATTCCGTGTTACATTGTAAGTGTTCCGATTACAACACTTACAGGCCACAGGCCTTCCATTTAATCATAAATGCGAGCTGTTAAAACCCATTCTCAGCTCCTTAGACCATATTGTTCACACATTTGGTCTTAAAGAAGATCCCAGTAAACTGCAATGAAACATTTCCAATCAGTTTTAAATCTTGCACACATCAGCAAACCACTGTGACAACTCCTGAAGCATGACCAAGCCTGGCATTGGGGTAGAAATATTTAATAGGAACATGCAAGACTTGGGGGAGTTGCAATAGGTTAATATGCATCATTGGTGATATCAGATCACATTTTCTTCTGTCGGGAGAAAGATACAAAAATCTGAGGTCGCACATCAACCGACTCAAAAACAGCTTCTTCCCTGCTGCCATCAGATTTTTGAATGGACCTACCTTGTGCTAACTTTATTTTTCTCTACACCCTGCCTATGTCTGTAACACTACATTCTGCAATCTCACAGATGCTTCTGGAAGGAAACTCATGCTTATTTATGCCTGCACATGGTTGAATATAGTTAATAAATATTTGCCAATTCCTGCACGCTGTTTTTTCCACTTGTCTCTGGTAAAGGAACACTGATGATATTTCAGGCACACGAGGGTATGAGGAACTCTGTCAGTTGGGTATAAGAGGTGAGAAAGGTTTCACTGCCTGATGCGTGCTGGTGTGACTCTCTCTGAGAAAGAGACAATCAAACATGTCTCTAAGCCAGGTTTAAAGCCAGGTCCCAGAGTTCTACAGATGCTAATGATACTTTGACCTTTACTGTTAAATTGTTTCCTGATTAAAGGTTGCCGCAACAACCTTGCTTCTCGAACGTCGTCTCCCGCAATGTCTCTTTCCTCGTTTGGGAATCTGTGGAAGCAAATACGGGCTTGGAGACAACTGGTATCTCCGGTGAGTTCAAAGAGAAATATATATATATCTTCGCAAATATATACAAGGAGATTGTCCCAAAATTCACCACCTTAAGGATACCCACGGGGTTAATTGTTCACTCAACATCCATTTAAAGCCATCCATTAAGTTGAAAAGAAGATTTAACCATTACCGACACTCCCAGAGATGAGCTAAGAGTTCTTGGCTCTGTGGTTTAAGAATATTTGGACCCTGCTACACCTCATGCACATAGTTTGCAGTTTATTTTAACAAAAAAGGTTGTGATGAATTTCCCTGCTGGAACTTGCTGGGTCTTGGGCAGCTTCTAACTCCAATTGGAATTCGAGTTTGGCAGGATCTGTATTGGACAGACGCCAGTGTTCTTGTAGTCCTGATTCTCCCCATGATCCTATCATATATTAAGCTGGTCTTTCTCTTGACCCTATTTGTTGAATAACAAATGTGTAGAGTATAGGGCTAATGGTAGAACTCTTAATAGTGTTGATGAACAGAGGGATCTTGGTGTATATGTGCATAGATCCCTGAAAGTTGACAATCAAGTCGATAAGGTTGTTAAGAAGGCATATGGAGTCTTAGCTTTTATTGGTAGGGGGATTGAATTTCGGAGCCGCAACGTCATGTTGCAACTGTACAAAACTCTAGTGCGGCCGCACTTGGAGTATTGTGTGCAGTTCTGGTCCCCACATTATAAGAAAGATGTGGAGGCATTGGAGAGGGTACAGAGGAGGTTTACCAGGATGTTGCCTGGTATGGAGGGCAGGTCTTATGAAGAGAGGCTGAGGGATTTGAGGTTGTTTTCGTTAGAAAGAAGGCGGCTAAGAGGAGACCTTATTGAAACATATAAGATGATTAGAGGTTTAGATAGGGTGGACAGTGATAGCCTTTTTCCTAGGATGGAGAAAGCTAGCACGAGGGGACATAGCTTTAAATTAAGGGTTGGTAGTTATAGGACGGATGTCAGAGGTAGGTTCTTTACCCAGAGGGTGGTAAGGGTATGGAATGCCCTGCCTGCTGCAGTTGTAGATGCGCCAAGTTTGGTGGCGTTTAAGAGGTTAGTAGATAAGTTTGTGGATGAAAAGGGAATGGTTTAGTTTAGAGGGTCATTGCTTTTTCCTAATTGGTCAGCGCAACATCGAAGGCCGAAGGGCCTATTCTGTGCTGTAATGTTCTATGTTCTATCTGTAACAATGATAAGATATTCTGCACCCTCCCCTTTCCATCTCCCCTATGTACACTATGAATGGTATGCTTTCTCTGCATAACAAAAGAAACAATACTTTTCATTGTGTGCCAATACATACGACAACAATAAATTGAATCAAATCACCATCCCCCATGATCACTGCAGTTAAGATTGGTCTTTTCAATAACAGTTGAACAGTCCACAATATGCATGATTTACTGGTGAATACAGGATTGTCCCTTCAGCACCAACACTTCAATAACCTCAATCATTCAATGCTCCTCCCAGGTTGTTAACCCCGGTCCTTTCCATTTCCTGTGTTCAGACAAAAACACTGCATCGAACTTTGGACTTGTCTTTCAAGTGAACTCAGCCTCCACTAAGATCCTAGAATACCTGCACTGCAGAAGGAGGCCACTCGGCCCATCGAATCTGTACCGACCACAATCCCACCCAGGCCTTATTCACAAAGGTTTCTCTCACTAGCTAAAAGAAATGGAATCTGAATTTTAATCAATTGGATGTGGATGTTACCGATATGCTTCTGACTTTACGAATGGTCAGTAAGTCTCCAGAGCCAAACAAATAAATTTATCAGATAATTACTCCCCACAAAATTTTGCTTTCTCCAAGGCAAAGCCTTGACTAATCAGAGTCGACTTACGAACGAATCAGCATCATTTTTTTTCCCTGTGTTATAAATTGTTGTGATTGTTTGAAATGTGGTATTTGTTGCATTTGTCCTGATGAGTGCAAGGTGGAAAGTTTCAGCAACTTGGTCTCTCTATTGAGCAAGATCCAAAATCATAGAACAAAACCAGAGCTCAGTCATTTTCCATGTCAGCCTCTCCTTTGGCGCGAAGGGAGTGGGGGCGTGCGGTTCAGATCAGAGTTGCAGAGAGGTTTCTTCACGCAGAGGGTGATGAATCTTCGGAATTCTCTGCCTGATGAGGTGGGGGAGGCTTCCTTGCTGAATATATTGAGGTCAAGAGTGGATAGGGTTTTGATCGACGAGGGAATTAAGAGTTATGGGGAGAAAACGGGAAAGTGGTACTGATCCACTTCAGATCAGCCATGAATTGTGGGGCAGGCTCGGGGGGCTGGATGGCCGACTCCTGCTCCTATTTCTTATGTTATTCTTCATATGTTACCTGCTCTGTTTTGATATAATGTGGGAGATGCTAAGGTGAAAATGTTCAACGGTGGCAGGAGGAGCTTTCCTGGGAAGGGCTGGGAATCTGATAGGGTGTCTGATCCATACAGATGATAGCCAATTAAGGTTGCTTAAGGCTCAAACTAGGGACATTTTACAGCTTTGTGGCCCCTCATTAGTTGTGGAGGCCAGACTTCCAGCAATAATGGATCAATGGAGATAGAGGCTTTTTTTTTATTCATAGAACCCTACAGTGCAGAAACAGGCCCTTCCGCCCATCGAGTCTGCACTGAACACAATCCCACCTATGCCCTACTCCTATATCCCTACATATTATACCCACTAATCCCTCTAACCTACGCATCCCTGGACACTAAGGGGCAATTTCTTAGCATGGCCAATCAACCTAACCCTCCATCTTTGGACTGTGGGAAGAAACCGGAGCACAGGGAGGAAACCCATGCAGACATGAGAAGAATGTGCAAACTCCGCACTGACAGTGAATGGAGCTGAGAATCGAACCCATGTCCTTGGAGCTGTGAAGCAGCAGTGCTAACCCACTGTACGTGATATTGATATATTTCTCTATTACCCTACAGGTACTTCGGTCCACCTTGTCTAACAAGGGGCATGCATGCGGTGGGTCGTGAAAGGGCTTTTCTTGGATTTTTTTCAAGAGTATCCTAGTGCTTCACGTCGTTAGTGTACACTTGACCTGGACCATTTGATGGGCAACACGGCAGCTCAGTGACTATCGCTGTGCTGTGCAGATACGTGGATTTGGGCCTGTGTCTGTGGGAGTTTGCGCATTCTCCCCGTGCTTGCGTGGGTTTTCTCCGGGTGCTCCGGTTTCCTCCCCCATCCCAAAGATGTGCTCTTAGGCTAATTGGCAAAACAAATTCTCCCTAAATTGTCTCAAATTTGGTTTTTAATCCATAGATCTATAAACATGGACAGGGATCGCGGGTAGAAGTGGGAACATCGGGGTGGTGGCGTGGGCTCGTTGGGCCGAAGGGCCTGTTTCCCATGCTGTTTTGTTCTTTGTTTTTTGTTGTCTTTGTGCCACCGTGCTTCATGCCCAATCGACAGGACCACCGACATCAAAAGTGAAAATCTCAGCCAAGCCCAATTTCTCCTTCATTCCACTAGATCGGAGTGTTTATATATTCACTGCTGTACAGCCCAATGAGAGACTTCCAAGTCAAGGCTGTAACGCAGACTCCAATAGTGCCCATCTCTCCTAGCAGGGCTGCAAAAGCTCCAGAACTATAGGTCTCTAACCAGGTCTGCAACATCAAAAACCCTTGGTTATCCTTAACAAGAAGGCAAACATAAAGGTGGCCACTTAGCAAGTTGCAGTAAATTCCTGAGCCAGTCCCAACGACCGGGAGTACAGGTTCCAGAACCCTACAATAGCCCCATCATTGGGATCTCAAAGCTCATGGCAAATTCTAATCAAAGAGTGTAGGCAAGAGAGGCGACACGCTGGCACAGTGAAAGCATTGGTTTCACAGTGCCAGGGACCCGGGTTCTATTCCCGGCATGGGTCACTGTCTGTGTGGAGTTTGCACATTCTCCCCGTGTCTGCGTGGGTTTCCTCCAGGTGCTGCGGTTTCCTCCCACAGGGTGCATTGAGCCAAACAGACGCCGGACTGTGGCGTCGAGGGGAATTTCACTGTAACTTCATTGCAACGTGAGCCTTCCTTGTGACTAATAAACAAACTTTAACTTTTCCGAAAGAGAGTAAGAAAAAGCAATCATCATCAGACAGTTTGCCTTCCTTCAGTTTGTGACTGCACTGTAGGTTTTCTAGTGCCACACATTGTGACCCATTCAAGAACACAGCCCTCAGGCATCAACATTCTCATTGCCCGTGTGTCCGAGTGATACACAAGGTGTGACTGACACTGTGCTCAGACTCCCCGCCCCGGTGAGATCAGGACTGGAATTATAGAACGCTACAGCACAAACAGGCCCTTCGGCCCACAAGTTGCACCAATCATATCTATATCTACCAGGCCTATCTATAACTCCCAAAATCCACGTAAACAGATGATGATATTGATGTACTTGTTTTTATCCTACAGGTGCTTTGGTCCACCTTGTTGTCTAACGAGGGGCATTCACGCGATGGGTCGTGAGAGGGCTGCTCTTGGATTTTTCGAGAGTATCCTAGTGTTTCACGTCTTTAGTGTACGCTTGACCTGGACCATTTGATGGGCAACAGGAGAGCTCAGTGACTATCGCTGTGCTGGAAATGTAGCTATGGAGAGCACTGAGGTACAGGGTTGCAAATTGGGGAGTATTGTAGTGGATAGGGAGGATGTGTTAGAAATTCTCGAGGGTTTGAAGTTGGATAAGTCCCCTGGGCCGGACGGGATTTACCCTAGGATTCTCTGGGAGGCAAGAGAGGAGATTGCAGGGCCTCTGGCTCTGATCTTCAGGTCCTCGTTGGTTACGGGTGTGGTTCCGGAGGACTGGAGGATAGCGAATTTGGTCCCATTGTTTAAGAAGGGGAAGAGAGACCTTCCAGGGAATTATAGGCCAGTGAGTCTTACTTCTGTTGTGGGCAAGGTATTGGAGAGAATTATTAGGGATAGGATTTATAGTTATTTAGAGAGAAATGACTTGATTGGGGATAGTCAGCATGGTTTCGTGAAGGGTAGGTCATGCCTTACTAACCTCATTGAGTTTTTTGAGAAAGTGACCAGAGAGGTGGATGGGGGTAAGGCGGTTGATGTAGTATATATGGACTTTAGTAAGGCGTTTGATAAGTGGCCCATGGAAGACTTCTACAGAAAATGCAGATGTGTGGAATAGAGGGTGAGTTAGCTAATTGGATTAGAAATTGGCTGGCAGATAGAAGACAGAGGGTGGTGGTTGATGGGAGATATTCATCGTGGAGTTCGGTGACGAGTGGTGTGCCTCAGGGGTCTGTTTTGGTGCCCCTGCTGTTTGTAATTTTTATAAATGATCTGGATGAGGGTATTGAGGGGTGGATCAGTAAATTTGCAGATGATACTAAAGTTGGTGGTGGGGTAGATAGTGAAGAGGGGTGTTTTAGTTTACAGAGTGACTTGGACAAGTTGCAGAGCTGGGCCGAGAGGTGGCAAATGGAGTTTAATGTGGAAAAGTGTGAGGTAATGCACTTTTGCAGGAACAATAAATGTGTAGAGTATAGGGCTAATGGTAGGGCTCTTAATAGTGTTGAGGAACAGAAGGATCTTGGTGTATGTGTCAATAGATTCCTGAAAGTAGGCAGTCAAGTGGATAAAGTTGTTAAGAAGGCAAATGGAGTCTTAGCTTTTATTGGTAGGGGGATTGAATTTAGGAGCCGCAGCATCATGTTGCAACTGTACAAAACTCTAGTGCGGCCGCCCTTGGAGTATTGTGTGTAGTTCTGGTCCCCACATTATAAGAAAGATGTGGAGGCATTGGAGAGGGTACAGAGGAGGTTTACCAGGATGTTGCCTCGTATGGAGGGCAGGTCCTATGAAGAGAGGTTGAAGGATTTGAGGTTGTTTTCTTTAGAAAGGAGGCGGCTAAGAGGGGATCTTATTGAAGCATATAAGATGATTAGAGGTTTAGATAGGGTGGACAGTGATAGCCTTTTTCCTGGATGGAGAAAGCTAGCACGAGGGGACACAGCTTTAAATTAAGGGGTATGAGTTATAGGACGGATATCAGAGGTAGTTTCTTTACTCAAAGAGTGATTAGGGAGTGGAATGCCCTGCCTGCAGCTGTTGTAGATGCGCCAAGTTTTGTGGCGTTTAAGAGGTTAGTTGATAAGTATATGGATGAGAAGGGAATGGTTTAGTTAGGAGGGGCATTGCTTTTTATTTTGGTCGGCACAACATCGAAGGCCGAAGGGCCTGTTCTGTGCTGTATTGTTCTATGTTCTATGTTCTATACATGGATTTGGCCCTGTGTCTGTGGGAGTTTGTGCATTCTCCCCATGTTGCGTGGGTTTTCTCCGGGTGCTCCGGTTTCCTCCCACATCCCAAAGATGTGCTCTTAGGCTAATTGGCAAAACGAATTCTCCCTAAATTGTCTCAAATTTGGTTTTTAATCCATAGATCTATAAACATGGACAGGGATCATGGGTAGAGGTGGGAACATCGGGGTGGCAGCGCGGGCTCGTTGGGCCGAAGGGCCTGTTTCCTGTGCTGTTTTGTTCTTTGTTCATCCAGAAGTTTCTTAAAAGACCCCAGCGAATTTGCCTCCACCACCTCCGACAGCAGCCGATTCCATTCACTTACCTCCCTCTGAGTGAAAAACGTACCCCTGACATCTTCTCTGTACCTACTCCCCAGCACCTTAAACCTGTGTCCTCTCGTAGCAACCATTTCAGCCCTGGGAAATAGCCTCCGAGAATCCACTCTATCTATACTTCTCAACATCTTATAAACCTAAGTTCTCCGACCTCGTTCGCTGGCTGGGATTACAAAGAACAAAGAACAAAGAGCAACACGGCACGGGAAACAGGCCCTTCGGCCCAATGAGCCCGCGCCGCCGTCATAACATCTTAATGACTATTGTTGAAGATTCCCATATAGGGACCAATATAGGGACAATTTGTTACCCAATCAGCCTAAGAGCACATTTTTGGGATGTGGGAGGAAACCGGAGCACCCGAAGAAAACCCACGCAACCACGGGGAGAACGTGCAAACTCCCGCAGACACAGGCCCAAATCCATGTGTCTGCACAGCAACAGCGATAGTCTCTGAGCTGTCATGTTGCCCATCAGATGGTCCAGTTTAAGCATACACTGACGCCGTGAAGCACTAGGCAACTCCTGAAGCAACCTCCAAGAGCAGCTCTCGCACGACATGCCGCATGCATGCCCCTTGTTGGTCAACAAGGTGGACCGAATTGCCTGCGGAAACAAATAAGACTTAATTAAACATGCTAAAAAAAACTACGACATTCCCGAGACGAAACTAAAAGATAGTCTACTACTATTTGGTCCTCCCGATATTCAAACAGTCCTGCTATAACCCTCTATCTGCAGACCGCTCATGTGGCTTTCCAAGAGACCCTTAAACAACCCTAGAATGCCTGCTCCCACCACCTTACTCGGCAGTGCATTCCACACCCCCACTACCCTTTGTGTGAAAAACTGGCCTCTAATATTCGTTTTATACATAGCCCCCCTCACCCTGAGCCCGTGACCCCTTGTTCGATCCATTTCTAATGGTGGAAAAAGCTTACCACCATTTTCTCTATCTATATCCCTCATAATCTTATATACTTCTAAAAGATCCCCTCTCAGCCGCCGTCTTTCAAGGGAAAACAACCCCAGTGTTTTCAATCTTTCCTCGTAAGACAGCCCTTCCATACCAGGCAGCATCCTGGTAAATCTCCTCTGCACTCTCTCCAGGGCCTCTACATCCTTCCTGAGGTACAGCAACCAGAACTGGACGCAGTACTCCAAGTGAGGCCTAACCAACGTTCTATACACTTGCAACATCAGACTTCTACTCTTGTATTCTATACCCCTTCCTATGAAGGCTAACATACCATACGCTTTCTTTATCACTTTCTCCACCTGTACTGACACCTTCAGAGACTTGTGAACCTGCACCCCCAGGTCTCTCTGCATCTCTATACTCTGGATAGTTTTACCTTTTACCGCTGCGGTGACTGGAGATTTAGCCGATAGCCAAATTCTCACCGGCAGGGCAAACGAAATCAGAGAATTTGTCTCGGGTTTTCGGTAAGACACAAACTGTGAGCTGATCCTAATTCACCCGCTCTGTCCTGTGGTCATGAAGGATACCACCCCCAGCACTGCTTCCAGCACAGTTTGTAATGTATTCACTCATCAATATTCAATAAGTGACAACCTCATCGAATTGTGTGGACTTGTAAATGACACAAAACAAAGTTGAAACTCAATGAACAACCTAGCATGACAGTGTAAAAAACCTGAAATGGAAACAGAAAGTTCTGGAAAAACTCAGCAGGTCTGGCAGCATTGGTAGAGAGAAAAACAGAGTGAACATTTTGAGTTGAATATGACTTTTCTTCAGAGCTCTGCTGTATTTCCAACATCAGTGGTGAAGAAGGCATATGGTATGCTTGCCTTTATAGGAAGGGGTATAGAGTATAAAAGCTGGCGTCTAATGTTGCGGTGGTATAGAACGTTGGTTAGACCACATTTGGAATACTGTATCCAGTTCTGGTCGCTGCACTTCCAGAAGTCGTGGAGGCTTTGGAGAGAGTGCAGAGGAGGTGCTTTTCGGCTGATTAGTGCCAATAAATTGCCCCTGAATTGGATCTCCCCTAATCTGGTGCACATATAATTCTCTAAATTTGCGCCCCCTTTATTGTGGAATCTTCTAGAAGTTGCCAAAGTCATAGGTAGAAGAAGGATTGGAATGAGGCACTCACTGAGTGTTAAAATGGGCAGCACTGCCTTGTAAGGCCGAAGGACCTGTTTCCTGCGCTGTGATGTTCTTTGTTGTCTGCAATACTCTGCTTTGATTTTTGCTGTGATGGTATTTGATTTGTAGCCCGTTCCGATGGCGAATTTTGCTGTTGTTGCAGTGTGGATAATCGGAATGATAACGTTGTCCTGAAGATCCCTCCTTGTGGCAAAACCATGGAAGGCAAAGGATGTGAGGGCAAGATGGAGAAAGCTGGGGCATCGGAGAAGGAGAGCCAGCAAAGGTCGTGCCAGGGCTGGCAGATGGTGAGGCAGAGGAGGATGGGTCAGAATTGCAGCGACTTTTACAACGAGGGCAATGATGAATCCCGCCTCATTTAAAGCCCCAAAGATGGCAGGATTTTCCAGCCTTTCCCGCCAGTAGAATATTCCAGTCCTGCTGATAGTGAACCCCCACCATGGATTTCCCAGTGGCCACACATATAAACAATGGGAAACCCTGCTCACAGCAGCAGGACTGAAAGATCCCAGCCAATGGTGAGCCATCTCTGCAGCCACAGAGCATTCTGCGAGGTATGGAAAATCCCACCCAGCGCCTACAATATTCCCTCCCCAGTGTCAGCCTGACCTCCAATCAACTGCTTGAAGGCTCAGCTCACAGGAAAGCTAGCAGTTAGTTATAGTATTAGCTTTGCTTCTATACTTCATTCACACTGACTGGAGCTTTATCTCATTTAATATAATCTGTGAGATCTTAAATATTTTTCTATATGGTGGGACACCCCATTACTGCTGGTAATGTACCTCCCAAAATGATTTTAGCCACTCGTTGGCACTGTGGGCAGCACAGTGGCACAGAGGTTTTAGCACTGCTGCCTCACAGTGCCAGAGACCCAGTTTCTTTGGGTCACCGTCTGTGTGAAGTTTGCATGTTCTCCCTGTGTCTGCGTAGGTTTCCTCTGAACCCAAAGAGGTGCGGGTTAGTTTGATTGGCCATGCTAAGTTGCCCCATAGTGTCCAAAGATTTGTAGGTTAGGGGGATTAGTGGGATAAATACATGGGGGATAAGACCTGTGTCGGATTGTAGTCGGTGCAGACTTGATGGGCTGAATGGCCTCCTTCAGCACTGTAGGGATTCCACGTTCACCAGTTAAATTTGGTTAAATACCTGATTGGATGAAGTTTATGGTGCATGTATCTATACGCCCAGGAAGTAATTACCCTTGCTCACTCAGTCTATTGGTCAAAAAGGACATCAAGGGCGAGATTTTCCTGTCACACTTGTCCCAAGACCAAAAAATCCTGCCTGAGGTCAATGGACTTTTGAATGGTCCGTATCCACTTGCTACAATTCCTGTGATGGGGGGGGACAGGATGAGAAATGTCCACCCCAAATGTTAAACAGCAGAAACAACTAACCCTGCTGGTGAAGACGCAGTATCATTGACCGCCTCGCAATTAACACTTTAGCCCTGTCGATGTGAGTAGGTTTGAATGGCGTTGAAATCAGGTTCAAATTTGACTTGACTCATAAATCACTGAGAATCTTTGCTAGATCAGAGATAGTGGAGGCATTGCTTACAATATTCCAAAATTCCCTCATTCTGGAAAATTCCCAGTGGATTGGAAAAAGGCTATTTTAAAACCTCTGTTCAAGAAGGGAGATGGGCAGAAAGTAGGAAGCTATGGACCAATTGTTTAACACTCACCATTGGGAAATTGGTGAAATCCATTATTAAGGAAGTAGTAACGGGATGTTTGGAAAATCAAAGCACAATCCATTAGAGTCAGCGTGCTTTTGGAAAGACCACGGTGACACAGTGGTTAGCACTGCTGTCTCACAGCGCCAGGGACCCAGGTTTAATTCCGGTCTTGGACCCTCAGGGGCAATTTATCACAGCCAATCAACCTAACCTGTACATCTTTCAGACTGCGGAAGGAAAGCAGAGCACGTGGAGGAAACCCACACAGACACAGGGAGAACGTGCAAACTCCACACAGACAGTGACCCCAGCCGGGAATCAAACTCGAGTCCCTGGCGCTGTGAGGCAGCAGTGCTAACCACTGGATCACCATGCCACCCCCAAATCTGATATGTTCCGCCACCTACTCTAGATTTTTTTTCAGCAGACCTGGTCCCCAAAACAGAAAATTCCACCTATTATGTTAGGATAGCCTGCCTGATTTGGGCTACATCCATACCATACCTGGAAAGTGTTGGGCAGTGCAGATGGAGCTACACAAGCACGCACATAGACCACCCCACCCTCTCTGGAATCCACCCTGCAGGATAGGTAATTACTGATTAACCATTGTCCGTAAAGGACTGTACACATCATTAGAGAGAGAGACAGTGGGCTACATGTAGTGTGAGGGGCCCTTCTCTGTGGGACAAGGTGAAAAGGCAGATCTCCCTGAGCTACCTGTAACAGGTATGGTTTGGAGAATTAACCATGCCCATTCGCAAGCTGCTTACACAATGAGATGTCAGTTGTGTGTGTCAATCTGATAACTGTGAAACACAGCTTTCAGTGTAGCCAGGAACCAGGATCCCACACTATGAAAGCTGGATCACCTTTGGTTATCTCACTAGGCTGGGAAGGCTAAAACCAGGAACCTCAATCTCCAGCTGCCAAGAACTGCGTTCCAGACTTTAACCGTCAGCTTCTGGATTGTTCTGTTTTTTTTGAGATTAAGTGATTGTGCGCTGAACTGAGACATTAGTGAATTAGTTGCAGTCTCCCTTGTAATTAAGGTAGTACAGACTGTACCTTCTGGATTGTTATCTTATCAAACTATCAGTGAAAAGTCTTGTGTATTTTTCCTTTATTCACTTGCAGGGATATGGGCGTCTCTGCCTAGGACAGCACTTGTTGTCCCTCCATAACTGCCCCCGAGCAGCTGATGGTGAGTCAGGCTCTTGAACCGCTGCAGACCATGGGTAGAAGTTTCAGGATGGTGCTGACCTTCCTCAGGGATAGCCCGTAATGCCCTTCCCTGACTCTGGGGAGTCCAGTTACCGCTCACGTGAGCATTGATTGGCAGTGAGTTGGACTTCCATCCACTCTTGGAAAGAAGTCCCGCCTTGGAGAGTGTTAACTAATCAGATTGGATGGCAGTTCTCCAACTCCTCCAGGCACAGCCCTGCAGTGGCAGAGGAGGTACAGCGTCGCGCTACCTGGAACTCAGTCCAGGGATTGTTCCCAAGGGATACCCTGGAAGGTCTTGCTATATCTCAACAAGGTCAAGTATCTGAGGGGTCAGGAACAGTACTGGACATTCTGCAAACTGAATTCTCTTTCTTTACATATACCATGAACAATGCTTTATGTAATAAATGGTTAAAATAAAATAGTTTTAAAAAGCAGGGCCTTATTAAACATATTTAAACTTATTTAAGAAATACTTAGATGGGCACATGAATAGAATGGGAATGGAGGGGTATAGAAAACTGATTTAAAATAAGGATCATGAGCCTTGGGAGTCCCTGGGAAGTGTGTAAATAGATGATGATATTGATGTACTTGTTTTCATCCTACAGGTGCTTTGGTCCACCTTGTTGTCTAACGAGGGGCATACACGCGATGGGTCGTGAGAGGCTGCTCTTGGATCTTTTTTGAGAGTATCCTAGTGCTTCACGTCGTTAGTGTACGCTTGACCTGGACCATTTGATGGGCAACATGACAGCTCAGTGACTATCGCTGTGCTGTGCAGATACATGGATTTGGGCCTGTGTCTGTGGGAGTTTGCGCATTCTCCCCGTGCTTGCGTGGGTTTTCTCCGGGTGCTCCGGTTTCCTCCCACATCCCAAAGATGTGCTCTTAGGCCAATTGGCAAAACAAATTCTCCCTAAATTGTCTCAAATTTGGTTTTTAATCCATAGATCTATAAACATAGACAGGGATCACGGGTAGAGGTGGGAACATCGGGGTGGCGGCGTGGGCTTGTTGGGCCAAAGGGCCTGTTTCCCGTGCTGTTTTTTGTTCTTTGTATACACACCAGGTTACAGTTTATGTCAATCTGATAACTGTGAAACACAGGATCCAATCTCACAAGTCCCAACACTCCTTCAGGTAATCAGGGGGAAGTGCGAGGGAATTATTTTACTCCCTCTTTTCTACCCTGCTGTCCAGACACACTAATTCATGCTAACACAGCATTGTGGATGGACCTACGCCTCAGCAACTGCAGTGATTCGAAAAGGAACCATCTCCTCAAGGGTAACTAGCACTGGGCAATAAATGCTGACTTAAGCATTAAGCATCTGATCTTAACCTTTGACTGGCTAATGTGGAATAAATCTTTGCAGCTTTATGGTTCCTGCTGCTGGAACGTGTCATCGCTGCAGAACTGGGAAAATTCGCACTAAAATATCTGATTTCTATCGAGATTAACTTAAAATATTTAAATGTAAGGTTTAGAAGATGAGTCTGGTGTTGACCTATTTCTGTGAACAACGGTGCTTGGCTAAATAAAGCATTTAATCGACAGGAGTGTGGTGGTAGTATAGTGGATTATGTTTCCGAGCCATTAACACGCAGCATTGATGGGCAACAAAACAAGCCACTTCCTCATCAAACCCGCCCTCACTATGATGGACAGATCGTTATAGCTAGGCACTCCTTCCCTCCCACTGAACCAGAAGTTCACTCCTGGGGCAGACAAAAATAAAACGGTGAAAAGTCCTGTGCAAAATTGTTCTGGAGTATCCCTCTGTGAACCCCACTCCTTCCCCTGGTCATTCTGTTGCCCTGCCTAAACTACGGCCAAAATTTTTTGGCCGGTGCAGGGTGGGCATGGCGGATGGAGGTGGGTCCCCACGTCCCCCTCTATGGCTGAAGTGGATGGTGGGGGGGGGTAGGAGGTGTGATTGGTGAACATCGGCAGGACTGGAAGACCCCACTGGATGGAAAATTCCAGCCTACGTTCCTGCTGACACCCAGACAAGCTTTATTCGATTCCAAGGAAGGATGTGACAAGTTCATATCCTGATTTTCTTCCTCATTTCATGAGTTTGCTGTAAGTTCTGCTCTCAGACGCTACCTGTTATTATTTGGTAGTGAGAAAAGCAACAGAGGTTAGAAGGTGAAGGGGATAAAGCAAGGAGCACAGAGAGGGAGAGAATGCAAAAAGAGGCAGTGTTTTAAGTAAGAGAATGAAACTCTTTAAGGAAATGTTCTAATTCCTCCCTCACCCAACTGCCAACCCCAATAACCTGCACAACAAACCCTAATCTGACCCAATTACTTCCTAATCACCGACTATTCCCTTGACCCAACCTGATTTACCTCCTCAACCAATCTGGCTTGACTTTCCCTCCAGCCAGTCCAGCCTGACTGCCTTATCTGACTATCATCCTGAGGTGACCCAATCAAACTGCTACCCCTCATCTACCCGACCACCCCCAGACAGACAAAGCCTCGCAACCACCCAAAGTTCTTCTGAGCCAACTATCCCTTGACCTGACAATGCTCCTGTCTACTTGACTACCCTCCCGACTTCAATACCCCCGACGTAATTCAACTTGATTACCCCCACGTCTACCTGACTACCACCCTGACTGCCCCCCTTAGACACAAGCTGACCTCATTACTATCACCCCCCCCTCCCCAACTACGTGAAACCCTGCAACCATCCCTCCATCCTGATGTCTCCTTGGACCACACAACTGCCTACCTGACCCGACCACCTTGCCCAATCGCCCGACTAGCCACAAGCACTAGACTACCTCCTCCCCTCACCAGACCTGGTTACCCAGCCTGTTCGCCTACTTCCTCTTTTGCCACCCACTCTAAACATCTACCAACCTCACCCACCCACTTACCAGTCTTACCCACATGCCCATTCACTCACCATTCACTCATCCATTCACGAACATTCAGACTATACATTCACCCTTTGGTAGCTGGTGCCATAAGAGAGATGGAGTATTATCCTCCCCCAACCCCCATCCCCACACCCACTTTACTCCTCTCTGGCAGAGTTCCCTAGTCTCTGTGAAAGGCGGGTTCGGAAGATGTTGGAAGAAGCGTGTAAGTTGGGGAAATGTCCAGTCAGTGCTCACTGCTGCTGTTACTCAGAAATACAATAAAAATTATAATCCGAATTACACCAAGTGAAGCAAGTCAAATCAAATTCATTCTGGAAAGTTTCCAATAGTCCTGTGTGAATTTAGGCATTTGTATTTCATATTTGATGATTGAACTGGTGAAAATAATTGTGAGATAGAAGGTCATTCTTGAACAAAATCTGTTGGATATAGCACACGCTTCAAATAAAACACTTCATACATATGTTTGTGTGGTCTGCATCTCAGCTTTAGTACCCCTTTCTCTCTCTCTCTTTCTCTCTCTCTCTTTCTCTCTCTCTCTCTTTCTCTCTCTCTCTCTTTCTCTCTCTCTCTTTCTCTCTCTTTCTCTCTCTCTCTCTTTCTCTCTCTCTCTTTCTCTCTCTTTCTCTCTCTCTTTTCTCTCTCCTCTCTTTCTCTCCTCTCTCTCTCTTTCTCTCTCTTCTCTTTTCTCTTTCTCTCGTTCTCTCTTTCTCTCTCTCTCTCTCTTTCTCTCTTTCTTTCTCTTTCTCTCTCTCTCTCTCTCTCTCTCTTTCTCTCTCTCTCTCTTTCTCTCTCTTTCTCTCTCTCTCTCTTTCTCTCTCTCTCTCTGCCAGTCGGGTAACCATTTCAGCTTAGTATTTCATAAAAACATTTATTTTATCTCACGTTTCAAATCTTATTTTTAACTTCCTTCCTTTGTTCCTTGAATTAGAAGAAGAATTTGATAAATTCAGCCCTTCAAGCTGATCCACCATTCAATCAGATGGTCTATCTCTGTTCCCATATCCTTTTAACCCGTTTTTTAGTCAGACAATCTCCTTCTTGAAACCATTTAACGATTCACAGTCCCTTGCACTATGGGGCAGCAAGTTCCACAAATTCACCACCCTCTGCGAGAAGTAGTTCCTCCTCATCTCAGTTTTAAATCTATCGCCTCTCAACCTCTACCTGTGACCTAGATTCTCCCATAAGGGGGAAATATTTCTTCCATGTTTACTTTATCAATCCCTTTTAAAATTTTATAAACCCCGATCAGATCCCAATCATCTTTCTGCACTCCAGTGAGTATAAATTCAAACTATTAAATCTCGCCTCATACATCAACCCTTTCATCCCCAGAATCAATCTGGTGAACCTCCTCTGACCTGCCTCCAACGCTGCCAATCCTTCCTTAAAATAAGGAGACCAAAATTGGACGCGATACTGCAGGTGTGGTCTCACAAACAACAACAGGATAGGTAGTTTAGGTTGTAAACAAAGAACATAGAACAATACAGCACAAACAGGCCCTTCGGCCCACGAGTTGCGCCAATCACACCTACCAATCCACAGACCTATCTATAACCCCCTATCCTATTCTTTTCCATATACTCATCCAGAAGTCTTTTAAAAGACCCCAGTGAGTTTGCCTCAACAACCTCCGACGGCAATCGGTTCCATTCACTCACCACCCTCTGAGCGAAAAACCTACCCCTGACATCTCCTTTGTATTTGCTTCCCTGCACCTTAAATCTGTGTCCTCTCGTAGAGACCATTTCCGCTCGGGGAAATAGTCTCTGAGAGTCCACCCTATCTATTCCTCTCAACATTTTATAAACCTCTATCAGGTCGCCTCTCAACTACGTCTCTCCAGTGAGAAGAGTCCCAGCTCCCTCAACCTATCTTCATAAGGCCTGCCTCCCAATCCAGGCAGCATCCTTGTAAATCTCCTCTGAACCCTCTCAATAGCCTCCACATCCTTCCTATAATGAGGCGACCAGAACTGCGCACAATACTCCAACTGGGATCTGACAAGAGTCTTATAGAGCTGCATCATTACCTCCTGACTCCTAAACTCTATTCCTCGATTAATGAAGGCCAGTACACCATACGCCTTCTTGA